>JAJOZX010001469.1:0-207500 GCA_023014485.1 Bathynomus jamesi
GCTTGATTTATTATTTCCATGGTCCACATTCCACATTAAGCCGTGGGTCCAAGGTGGGGGGCAAGAATTTTTGTCAGAATGAACAGTTTGAGTGGAAGCAAAAGCACGGTTTACCAGGATTACAATCGTTAAACTAAGTCATAGTAACCAGAGGCAGGCAAACCCGTTCAGCTCATATTTGTTGTTGGGAATGAAGCATTTATTGTAAGTGTATTGTATGGGACCGAACCCTTTTTCGGAATACTCCAGTTAATTAAGTTATATTTGGTTATGAAATGGCTGGTGGTCCTAAGTACTAAACGACTGCTTGATACTCGTCCATATTTAGATGAATTAAAGATGTGAATGACTTCGGAAATGCTTAACTTTCAATAATGAATCGTTTGCCAAGTTCCTGCTTTTGTTCTTACTGGCTTCGAAAGCTTCACTTTAAATGTTTAGCGTAATTTTCTTATTTTCAAGGAATGGGTAAAAAATTTAATTTAGGTGTGGTTAACTTCTTAAAATTGGTAGGTAGATTTATTACCATAATAATTAAATTCACAAAAAGCTAGAAATGTTTTAGGACTTGCCGCAAAAAAGATCTGCGTTTCTCTAAAATGCTTTCAAGCGCATGGGGTACTTTTTCCTTTCTTGAATGAAGAATATTGATGTTGAAGATGCTTGTGCGCGCGCGCACGCACGCACGCTGGTGGTCCTGTAGATCTCTGATAGATTAGGTTATTTGTCATTATTATATTATAAAAATAAACTGCGTATCTATGATCCCATTTGGAAATTTTGGTGGGAATTAATATCCTGAGTTAGTACTGCAATTCCGCATTCGATTTGCAATACCTGCTAGTTTGAATCACGTTATAGTTACGAAACTGCACCCAGGAAATATTAACTGCTACATAATCGGGTTAGTGTGACCATTATTGATAAAATTAGAGTATAAAAAGATTATTGATTCACCAGAAAGACAATGAAATGAGTTCAATTTGGAACAGGTTTTGTGTGGCTTGAAGGACTTGCATACCCTGGGTATTGTGTACAGAGACTGCAAGCCAGAGAACATTCTCCTCGACGACCATGGGCATGTTCGTCTCTCCGATCTAGGCCTCGCAGTTCAAATTCCAGAGGGTGAGATGGTTCGTGGCAGGGTAGGAACCGTCGGGTATATGGGTACGTTCCTTCTCACCACCACGTGATGAGATTTTATATCCCTTCTTTTACTCATTCATTTTCCATACTTCTCTGAATTCTGACCTCCTCTGGAGGTGCATTTTCACTTTTAAGCTTGTTTGAATGAATAAAGCTTTTTTTTTTTTTGGCACTTTGAGTTAGGGATAAAGTGTCTCCTATACCCTGCTCGTGTTTGAGAAACTAGTTTGTTTTTATGAAACTTTTATTTCAAATTTGCAAGAAAGTAAATTGGAAAATGTTTTTTTTTTTCTCATCTCATCTCTCTTACTGAAATTTAAATGAATCGACTTCATATATTTTTATGCAATGAAATGCGTACCGGTTGAAGAGTTTGAAATTTTTTTCAGCTCCGGAGGTTATTGACAATGAAAAATACACATTCTCCCCTGATTGGTTTAGTTTTGGCTGTTTAATTTATGAAATGATTGAAGGGCAAGCGCCGTTTAGAGCAAGAAAAGAAAAGGTAAGAGATTGACTGGTAATTTTAATTCACCATTTGATAGTCAGATTGTTTTAGCTTTGCAGGTTTTTTTTTTTTTTTTTTTTTTTTTGAACATAGCCTAAAGTTTCATGTACATTTGACAATTTTCCTGTTGACACTTTACTCTGTAGAGAAAACTTTCATAGTGTAAACGGTTTGTAAATAACTTCGGTAGTAGCTGACGACATATTTCTCGACACACGACCACTCTAATTTTTTTCTGCAGAGAGCAAGACTCGACTTGTCCTGAAACATCCCTCAGGAATAGAAACTGGTTCTGTTTCTATTTTTTCACCATTTCTCAACAGTAGTTCGCAGTTAGTATAGTACCCATCCATCGATACATGGGAGGGCGGAGCCCCCTCCAGCCTCTGATGGGCTTTTCTTATCCAAGATGGTCACTCAAGTTGATAACACTGGTATGCATCAATTTTGCTGTCAAGGGTTTTGTAAGTGATTCTTATAGAGTTTTTCCTGCTGATTTCGAATCTGCAATCCGTTTTTCTCAATCAGCTCAGGTTATCCGGCTATGGCCTAATAAGTAAAATATAATTTTTTGTGATTTTTGTCAAAGCGGAATTGGAACAGTAACATCTATCATCACTTGTTTCATTTGTATAATATCTTTTTTTACTTTTCAGGCATATAGATAAAATATTTCATAATGAATAGAGCGTGTAAAAATGATCCCAATAGATTCTGCTACATATGTGGGACAGTTACCATGCCAGATAACCAGTCCCAAATCACTAAATTTGTGAAGACAATGTATAGAGCATACTTTGGAATTAAGCTAGGGGACCAGGACAAAAATTTCGCCCCTCATATGTGCTGCAAGACGTGCATTGAAAATTTGAGAAGATGGAGCAAAGGCAGAGCGAAATGCCTTTTGGAATTCCCATGATTTGGAGAGAAGGAAAGGATCACGTGACAGATTGCTATTTCTGCATGACAAACCTCCAAGGTGGGCTTATAAATTTATTTTTCTTAAATATTTTGAAATCCTCGTATGAAACTTGACATAATATTCACCATAATGTAATATTCACCATATATAGCATAATATTCACCATAATGGTAATCATACATTTACATATACATATTGTTATAGAAAATACATTTACACATACATATTGTTATACAAGTTACATTTACATATACAATGATTGTATATTTTCTTTCTTTTTCATTCATATTGTCCTTCTGCTATGAGACCTGTACCCCATGGTCCTGGAATTCCAATACCCGACCCACCTCAAACCCTGGACTTCGATGATTCTGATGATGAATCAATGACCAATGCCAATGACCAGTCCCAGTCGTATATACCTCAAAATACCGCTTCAAATGAGCCGAGGCCTCTCAACCAGGGTTGTGGAGTCGGTCCAAAATTCTCCGACTCCGACTCCACACATTGTAAAAATTCGACTAAATCCGACTCCGACTCCTCACATTTTAAATATACGACTCCGACTCCTCTAGTGTTTCACTCTATAATTATCATAATAATAAGACATTTCATCACCACCACATGAATCGTCAGGTTACTTTCTAGGATAAGGGAACATTCAAATATTAAGAAGGATGTTGACTTGTAGATATTATCATATTAAGGGATTTTTATTTTTTTCCAATAATATATATATATATATATAAATGAAAAAGATTCTCTTAAACATAATTAAGGTCTAACCAGTAGTAGTCCTACTTAAAATTGAATAACCCTTAACCTAGTGGCTATAACCAGGGTTGTGGAGTCGGTCCAAAATTTTCCGACTCCGACTCCACACATTGTAAAAATTCGACTCCGACTCCGACTCCGCCCTGAAACGTGCGACTCCACGACTCCGACTCCGACTCCACAACCCTGCTCTCAACCAGGCCAAACTTAATGATCTTACCAGGGATTTAGGACTTTCCAAATTAGCTGCCGAGATCTTGGGCTCACGACTTCGAGAGGACAACTTGCTGGCTCCGGGAACAACATTCTCCTGGTATAGGAAACGAGAGGAAGAATTCCGCAAGTTTTTTGCAGTGCACGAAAATACCTCTTCCTTAGTGTACTGCTGCAATGTTGAGGGGCTAATCGAATCCTTGGGCCTGCCATATAACACATCAGAATGGAGGCTATTTATAGACTCGTCTAAACGAAGTTTGAAAGCAGTACTTCTCAACATTGGGAATATGGTTGCATCAGTCCCTGTAGCACATTCCGTACAACTTACTGAGAGCTACGATAACATGAAAATTTTACTGGATGCTCTCGTATACGACCAACATAACTGGAGGATCTGTGGAGATTTGAAGGTAATACTAATATCATAAGTAAACTATTGCTATTGACTATGTTGTTTTTCCAAAGGTTATTTGAGAGCGTATAAGAACACTTAACTTCCCCGCAGAAGTGATACAGTCCAATGCATAGATTTTTTTATCTGATAGAACAAATTCTCTAAATTCTTTAAATATTTTCATTTTTTTTCAGATTGTGGCATTTGTATTGGGAATGCAAGGGGGATACACGAAATACCCATGTTTCCTCTGCAAATGGGATAGCCGAGCGGATGAGAAGCACTATGCACAGCGTGAATGGGCATCCAGAGAGAATTTTGAACCTGGGTCGCGTAATGTCGTTTCAGTGCCCCTTGTACCACCAACAAAAATTTTGCTCCCACCACTTCATATTAAACTGGGCTTGATGAAAAATTTCATCAAATCAATGAATAAGGAGGGTTCAGCATTCCGATATCTCGAGAGTAAATTTCCTCATATATCTGATGCTAAACTAAATGCTGGGGTTTTTGATGGTCCTCAAATTCGAACTTTGATCAAGGATACTCAGTTCGAAAACGCAATGACTCCAACTGAGAAGAATGCCTGGCAGGCATTCAAATCAGTTGTCACTGATTTTCTTGGCAAGCGTAGAAGTCCAGAATACGAGTCCGTTGTCGAAAACTTGATGGAAGCTTTCAAAGCTCATGGGTCGCGCATGTCCATAAAAATGCACTTTTTGTGGTCCCACTTGGACTATTTTCCTGAAAATTGCGGGGATTATAGTGAGGAACAGGGTGAACGATTTCACCAAGATATCAAAATAATGGAAGAGAGGTACCAGGGAAACTGGGATATCAATATGCTGGCGGACTATTGCTGGTGTTTGAAGCGAGACGTGCCCGAAGAAAAACACAGACGGAAAGCCAAAAAAACTTCATTCCTTCCTCAATAAACTTTTTTCCATATTCATTGTATGAATAAAAGTATTTATTCACACAATGTTTTCATTTTCCACGAATTTTCTTATAATATTACTTGTATCTACAGTGTTTAAGCTAAAAAAATCAATAAATTTGGGGATAAAATTGGACTTATAATAAATGGCCAATAGAGAAAAAACCTGACCTGATTGAGGAAAACCAATGTCATTTTCGAATTCAGCATGGTCGAATTATATAATATGAGTTGAAAAACCCTCACAGCAGACAAAAAAATTTCATATGCATACCAGTGTAATAATTGATATCGATTAATTACTTTAATTTTTGAAAAAGAGCAATGGGAGAATATTTTCTTACACAACATAAGTGTTCTTAACATATGCTGCTAACCCAATCTAACTGTGTATTGTATTATTATTGAAATAGTCTTTTAGTTAATGAATTATTATTTTAGTTTTCATTCCCCTTACCGTCTCGGAAGTAATATTTGTTATTTTATGAAGGGGGGATACGAGCCCCTCGCATGAATGAAAGCTTTCGGCACTAAGAATTTATTCCGTTAACACCAGTGAACGAAATTTCATTAGAATACAAAGTTTAACGGTTAGCACGGCCGTTCCCCCTTAAAAAAATACAATAATAATAATAATCATCATAGTAATCTGCTGAGACCACTGTCCTCCCTCTAAACCTGACTTGATGTAAGAGCGAATTGATTTATCGAGTTCTCCATGGAGGTATTCAAATCGTGATCATAAAGCGTTTTCACTTCACATATAGTAAACGATAATTCAGGGAACTGTCCTGACCTAAACTAGTAGTGCAAGATACAC
Source organism: Bathynomus jamesi (assembly GCA_023014485.1). Lineage (NCBI taxonomy): Eukaryota > Metazoa > Arthropoda > Malacostraca > Isopoda > Cirolanidae > Bathynomus > Bathynomus jamesi. The sequence goes on from JAJOZX010001469.1 coordinate 5,718, forward strand.
TTGTGTCTAAGAGAAGTGTAATATGTAAATGACTTGGCAGTGTCGACAATTTTTTCCGAAAATTTCTCCCACTGAAGTATCGACATGTACTCTCCAAACATTTTTCTCTCAAATGTAAATGACACTGACAGAAGTGTCAAGAATAAATGTCAACAGAAAAGTGTGAAATGTAAACCTGCTTTGAAAGAAAAGGAAAGAAGCAGATTGACAAGTTTAGTTTCTATGATTTGGTTTCTTGAGATTAGATAAAGGCTTGAATGAGTGTCTGTGATAGAATAAAGGATTTAATAGAATAATTTTGCGCGGGAGATATTAGTTATACTTCAACATGAGGACATCCATAAGTGTGCATGAGATGAGAAGAGAGGGGTCTGATAAGTTATTCGAGTAAAAATGCGCTTTATAGGTATGTACCTGTTTTCTTTGGATACGATCGGAAGTAGGGGCTGTTAAAATAATGGTCGCAACAATGAGTTATTTATTGTTAACAAATTATAAATAACCAAAAGACTGTAAGACGAGCAATAGGTTGTTTCAAAGGCTTATGCTGGTTCGACTTTTCATTGTAATCTCACTCTATGGAACTTTTATGCAAAAACAGAATTACGAATGAAAATAGCCGAGAGTAGTTATTAGCCAATCACAGTTGGTTTTCCAAATATTTATGACCTTTACCATAAACATCAAATAGAAAGGACGAAAAAGGCTTTTTATTTATACTGCACAAGCTAGGAAGAATGACATGTAACTTAAAAACCGTCAAGACACACATGCGCTGATCGGATGTTGTTTTCCCTAAGCATTCCTTATGTACATTCCTCATATTCATTTGTTCACATGTATTTTTCCAAGGGCTTGCTCTGTGCTTCATTTATACCGTGTCACAACCACATTCGAATTCATCCTCTTAACTTTCACTTCGTGTCTTTCCACTTTCTCTCTTCCTTTAATACCAAACAACACAAGTTTGCAGAATACAATCGTATGACGTGACAATTCTCCACTCAATCCACAAACAGCTTCTGTATTACATACAGAGAATTAACAAAACTAAATAGAGACCACGATAATTGCCCTCAATTGTCTAACAGTTTTTTGGCATTTAAAATTTTTTTAAGTTTCACAAAGCTTTGGTTATTTAGAATTTGTTAACAATAAATAACTCATTATCTTTACAGCCGCTACTGATTAGTGTGTAACAGAATTAAAACCTTTTTAATGGATGTTTTGCAATGATAAAATGAAGCAATTTGAAACATCAGAAGGCGCTCTCGGATGAGACTGGTAACTGTAACCTCACTATATATATATATATATATATATATATATATATATATATATATATATTTATTTATTTATTCGTTGCCTGAGCACCGATTTTCAATAAATTTCATTGTAATGTGACTCATACTTTATATGCAAATACACACAAAAGGAATGAGTACAACTGTGATTGATTGATACTAGCCACTCGCCGGGTTTTTTTAAGTGTGTATGGCTTTACGGCCCTGCCATGAGCGTAAAAACACTGAAAACAAGCTTTTAATCTCTACTGTACTGTATAGTTAAGTTTTATGATGTTCTGGTTGCAATTTCTTGTAAATGGTATATTTATTTGATTTTTTTCAACTCTCTCAATTTAAATTGTTTACACGTGTAAAAATAATAATGAAAATGTGTTCCTTGTAGGTGAAAAGAGAAGAGGTGGACAGAAGAGTGAAGGAGCAGGCTGAAACATATACTTCCAAATTTTCTGAAGAAGCAAAAACCATATGTCAAATGGTAGGGCTCCGTTACTTTGTTTTTATGTTGTACTTTGGAGCCTGTTTTACATATATGAAATAGATTTTAATATTAATAAAAGGGTAAGACACAAAATATCGTGCACTTATGTGGAGGTGCGCGCATCTTATTCGTGCTCAATATTCAATGAATAAATGTTTTTCTGCCTGGTAAAAGTAATCGGAAAATGATATTGATTCAATAAGAGTAGAGCTAGTGTTTTTGTGGAAAAATATTTAAAAACATGGCGAGTAATGTAAAATGGTAAGCTAAAGTGAACTGACAGCTTACAAATATTTGGTGTTTATACCATTCTTATTAAGTTCTTAGACCCGTCTCTCTCTCGACAAATCAAGACTCTTTCTGTACGTCTTATCACGCCTAGTGGTGAAAATCCCAAACCAGGGTTGAGCTCTTGCGGCCGTTTATCTCCTACCCGAGCCACACAGACCAACTACTAACCCCGTGTTTTTGTCACTCCCACCCACTCCCCCCCTCAAAAAAAATTTTTTAAAATAAACATGGCAGGAGATCTTCACTGCTGTAAATTTTGTAACGTATCAGCTAATAAATTAGTGGCTGTACGCTGCAATTTGTCGTCCAACTGCTAGACGATACTGCATGAAACTCTATGATGATAAAGCAAGTCCTGTACAAAGTGCCACGAATTTTACTGGTATAAAGTTGTTCTGTAGTGTTTGCTTGGAAACGATTATTTTAGTGTTCAACGCAGCAAAAAATGTAAAGGAAGAAGTGGCACCAACAGGAGAGACTATTAAGGAAGATGAAACCAGGTAAGTGGGAATGAGTAGTGATGTGATTAAACAAGACTCAATCATAAATAGTGAAAGAGAATAAATGCGGCTTTTGCACATCGAAAACTGTGTTGCTTCCATTATGAAAATGATTTTTGTAATTTCGAAGATAGGTGTAAGCACCACCATCGTAGAATATGCGGGTCTTATGAAAATTAGGGAGACTGAATATGATGGAAAGTGGTGCTTCCACCTTTCAACAAGAAACGCTTCTAATATTAGGCCAAATCTTGAATTCAGAAAATTGCCCCATAGAAGAAAAACCATAAATTAGGAGGAAAACTTTACCGACATAATAGAAATTAGAAAACTAATAAAAATCGTTCAGAACATGCATGCAACGAGTGTGTCCAGACAGAAACATGCACAAATATACATTGCAAAGCAGCCCGTTCAAAAACGATCGAATAGAACCTAGTGAAACAACTAGAAAGACCACCGAGCAGCGAAACATGCCTTACTGAAAGTGGACACTTCCGCAAAACAAAGATCTACAGAAGCTAAGGCTAACAAAGACCCTAAGATTCACTCTAAGGTTAGCCCGAGTGAAAGGAAAGAGTAGGGGGTTAAGAGAAGAGAATAAGGGGTTAAGTAAGGAGCAACACCTATCATTCGTGGGTTAACATTCATTCAGAAAAAGAGAAAAAAGACTCACCATCATTATCCGCGGGCCACTGCCGACAAGTCAGAAAAATAGTCGGAGAGAATAGGAGAGGGGTGAAAGATGAAAAGAAGTGAAATAAGAACGCTTACAAACCATGCAAACACAGTCTTAACTCAGTCATACCATGCAAACATGCAAGAAAAGAGTGTTACAGACATGCAAAGTAAAAAAGTAGGTAAAGTTAAACAAAAAGTGGGTTAGTTTACGCTACGAGCTACATCTACGTTCTTGTTAGTCTAATTTTTTTTTTTTAATAATAATTTTATTGCTGGCATTCATCGTCAACAGACTCATCCTCGAGCACCACCACCAGAGCTCCTGTTGCTAACTTTTTTTATTTTAAACAACGTTAATACTTTTAAAATGTCTGTCAAGACGGTTCTTAAACATATTAACGCTGGTAGAATGAACGACTGAAGCGGGGAGATTATTCCATGTATCAATTACTTTAAACGTAAAGAAGTTTTTAGCGATATTAGTAATGAAACGTCTGCCACGCAACTTAAATCCGTTATTGCGAGTATTACTATTATCGAAAGTGAACAATTTGTCAAAATTTACGTTATCGATGTTATTAACGATTTTGAAAACTTCAATAAGCTCCCCCCTTAATCTCCTAGTTTCGAGTGAATACAGGTCTAGCTCTTTAATCCTATCTTCATAAGGCTTGTTGCGCAATGACGGAATAAGTTTCGTGGCATGACGCTGAACCCTTTCTAACCTATCAATATCCTCACGCAAGTACGGGCACCAAAACTGAACTGCATATTCTAAATGAGGCCTGACTCGGGACTTGTAAAGGGGCAATATAATATCCTTCGATTTAAATTCGAAATTACGCGCTATGAAGCCTAACATCCTCTTAGCTTTTGCGCAAGACTCCAGGCACTGGTTCCTAACCTTTAAATCCTTAGATACGCGTACTCCTAAAATCTACTTCCTCGTCAACGCTCGCTAACTCCCTATCATCCATCGTGTACGTGTAATTATTGTTGCGAGAACCTATATGCAAAACTTACATTTGTCTACGTTAAATTGCATCTGCCACTTATCTGTCCACTCCATAATCCTATTTACATCGTCTTGGATCCTATTTCTGTCGTCCTCGTTAACAACCTTACCGCCTATTTTAGTATCGTCCGCGAATTTTGACACGTTACTAGTCAATCCTACATCTATGTCGTTAATGTAAATTACGAATAGCAATGGGCCTAACACTGAACCCTGTGGGGCACCGCTACCTACATCTAACCACCCCGATTCACTACCATTAACTACGACCCTCTGCCTCCTAGCACGAAGACATTCTTCTAACCAGTGAGCTACCTGACCGCGTATACCGTGCGCTTTGACCTTCGCAATTAGTCTCCTATGCGGAACTGTATCGAACGCCTTTTTAAAATCTAAATAAATAACGTCAGCTGCTCTATGCCTATCGTATTCGCGCACTATTTCGTTACAAAATTCTAACAAATTAGTTAAACAAGACCTATGGCGTCGAAACCCATGCTGACTACTATTAATCAAATCTCTACTTTCTAAGTGATCGATGATACGATCCCTAACTACGGATTCCAAAAGTTTACCGACAATTGATGTTAAGCTAATGGGCCTATAATTGCTAGCTACTGCGCGGTCGCCTTTTTTAAAAATAGGCGTAACGTTAGCTAATGTGAAGTGTTCAGGAATAATCCCCGTTTCGAGTGACTGATTAAAAATCTTCGTTAAGGGGGCCTACGATAACTTCTTTCAAATTTTTCAAATGTCTGGGATAAAAAGCGTCAGGGCTGGAGCCTTGCTAACTTTTAGCCTATCGATATAATGCGCAATCTCAGCCTCGTAAACAGTTATTACATCCAAAATAGTCTCGCAACTAAATGGAACGATATCGTCCACGTCGGGGACATTATTTACGTCGTCTACGGTAAAAACTGTCGCAAAAAAGTTATTGAAGATACCCGCCATCGCCTGAGCGTCAGAAGCCAAAGCGCCATTAACATCCACTCGAGGGCCTATGTTATCTTTTACCGGCTTACGATTATTTACGTATTCAAAAAACTCTCTTGGATTATGTTTACTATCCGCAGCTATAAGTATCTCTAAATTGCGCTTGGCATTCCTAACTGATCTTTTAACCTGACGCCTAAGGATCAGGATGATATTTGTAAATATAGGTGGTCTGCGACACAAGGTCGTATACTTAAGAGACCCCAGAAGGTAAAATGCATCCCTGGTATGTTCAGCTGATGCGCCTCAAATATTGTAAGGACAAATATAAATAAAACGAAGTACGTATTAAATATAGAAAACTATTAAGATCTGACATAAATAGGAAGACAATGGGGTGGCTGGGATCATGATAGCTCAATGCAATGGTTATGATGGCGGACTCCGAGCGGTGTGACGCTGGTTCACTAATGGTTTCTTCACCGAAAACATTGGTCATACCAACACTTGAATATTGCCCAGTTCAAATGACTAAATATGAAAAGGAGGAAATTTATCAGCCAGGAAAAATAAAAGAAATTTTATTGCAAAAATAAATGAACGCGAAGTATTATAATAGACTTATACTCTCTCGAGGAGTGAAGAAGAGAGAGCTACCATCACACAAAATTTTCTCCTGCACCAGAGAACAACTAGAGGTGGGGCCTAAAGCCTGACCTGCACTGGATGCACGTAGCCTGCAGATCCTGAACAATGTACACTTCACATTCAGGCCATTGAATGTCAATTGCATTTATTTAAACTTTGCACATGATATAGTTGAAATTTTGTTTTCATGCAAGAGGCTACATACTCTACGTATTAGACCTAAACATTCCCAAGAGAGAGTAACTTGTAGATGAACGCGTATCTCTGAAGCTGAAACTTGAAGGATAATTTTGTATAAAAGTTAAAATTGAATGAGGAATTGGTTCGTTAATTGTCCAGTTAATTTGTCTTTTGAACAATGAGCCTTTTCACCAAATATCTTCATTTTTATGAATTGAACCTCATCCAAAGTAGAGACCATGATTTTTCTGGTCTTCGTAAAACTCGCGTATTCGTATTTTTAATTTTTTTTTTTTGCAGCTTTTAAAAAAAAATCCTCGTGAAAGGCTCGGTTGCCTGCAAGGAAGGGCGGGAGCTGCCGAGGTGAAGAGACAATCATTTTTCCGTAATGTCAACTGGAAGAGGTTGGAAGCAGGAATGTGCCAACCTCCATTCGCACCTGATGTAAGTAATTGATAGTTCTAACGCTGTTCCGTTAATTTCCTCAAAATTCATACTGTATTTTTGTCACATTTACATAAAATTGCCATAAATACCATTGAACCCTAAATGAGTAATACAACCATTTGGTTAGCTAAATTAAGAGGACTTATTGACTACCCTTTGATGTTAAGGAGTTACGGCCTCCAACGTCAGCAAATAAATTAAGCTGTATAAAACATTGGATTCCGAATGGTTTTCATATCTACCTGAGTTCGAAACTTATTTTTCTTGTAGCCTCATGCCGTTTATGCCAAAGATGTTTTAGACATTGAACAGTTTAGTACCGTTAAGGGTGTTAACTTGGATGCAACTGACGACTCATTCTATTCCAAATTCAACACTGGATCCGTTTCTATACCGTGGCAACATGAGGTAAGTTAATATTATGCATAAGATTTTAATGGTGAATTGTTTAATTTAACGAGAGAATTGTAATCGAGTAGTGATTTTTATTGTCGAACTTGTATTTTGTGTTTTTTGAGTAGTTACGTAGTAAACAGTTTGGTTGTGTATTTGAAATAATTTGTACTCCTTTAATAGGATTAGGGACATAGCTATTACGAATTGCAAGTAACTATTATACAAGCACTTCGACTTCTTCACTCTTGGGTTTGCTGCGAGAAAGGTTTCTGATGATGGGATACGGTGGGCCAAAACTCGGTTTTAAACGAAACTTGCTGAATTATATGACTAAAATTTTCGTTAATGCCCATCCTGTGCTATCTTTGGTTTTTGGTAGCTCCTCCTTTTGGTAGCAGATATTTGTTGTAGGTCTCATAAAGATGCATAGTTTCTAAGGCATTGTGTTATACACAATTAACGCAACACTGACCAGCTCAATTTGGGTTAAATTAAGTTAGGTTAAAGTGGCCAGGCTACGCTGTTAGGTTAGCTTAGATTAGATTTGGCAATGTCTAAATAGGAGGTAACTGACGTCTTAGAGATTTTAAAAGTAAATAAATAGTCGATATCCACGGAAATTTTCTCCCAAATTATTTTTTTAAATTTTTTAATAGCAACTAGGCCTCTCTCGAGTTAATAGTTCAGTTAAGGTTCTCAGCCATTTGCATAAATAGGAACTGAAAAGTAATGGGAACAAATCCATTATGTTGTCCCTGGCCAAATAGATATCGAGTGGTCAATGGTCATACTGGGTTGCACTTGTCTGTCCGTCTGTTCGTCACACATTCGTGGCCGCGCTATAACTTTCGACCCGATCAACGTAAACTGATGAAACTTCACACATATAGATGATCATAAGACGATGTGTTTTCAGCAAGAATCGGGGCACCCTTATCAAAAGTCGAGGTCAGAATAGAGGTCGAGATTCAAATGGAGGTCTATGCCATAACTTTTGAACAGCTCCACATCAGTTGAATAAATCTCATACTTATGTATCATCACTAGATGATGTGTAGGTTGCGAAGCTTACAGAATTTTAGCGAATTTAGTCTAAAATTAAATGCTATTAATTTCAGAAATATTTCTGTTTGAGGTATTTGGACAAATTTTATTAAACCGTTATCTGTAGTTAGAGAGCATCAAGCTTTCGAAACGTACATTTGTAAGGTATAGCCGGAAATTTTTTTATTTTTTATAACGGAACAATAGGGTTTTTGTTCATTGAACCTTATTCTTTAGTGTACTGTGATTGTGTTCTGTTTTCCCTTTGATAGATGATAGAGACTAAGTGCTTTGAGGAATTGAATGTATTTGCGCCTAATAATACTCCTAGTCTTGATTTACGGCTTGACCTTCCTCCTCCCGAAGAAAAACCCAGTTGTTTCCCCTTTCGAAGAAGGGTAAGATGAAACTGTCTTAACTTTGACCAATTCCCTTTCATTTATAAATAATTAACAATTTTTTTATGGGATTTACGTTAATTTGTAAAACATTCCTTTCGTAAGGAATTGTTTTTTGGATCTCGTTTACCTTTTATTATTGTGACTCGCAGAGGAGGAGGTAGCTGCCAGCTTTTTGTAAGAAGTAGGAAAATCACGTTACTTCGCTTCCATACTCCAGGAAGAGAATTCACTCACTCACTCACTTACTCAGAAGAGAGGAGCCTTTCAGAAATTGACAGAGAAGTGACTCGATTAAAACGGGAGCTTCGGAGGGCTTTTAAGGGGTGTAAAAACATATTTAATTTCGCAATTTCTTTTTATTTGTTGCGGATAAAGTAAAGAAGTTAGTTAGAAACCATTTCCAGGAAGCAAGATACTTAAACTGTAGGCTAGTGAATTTTGGTATGTAATTTGAGTCGCATCGAATTTCCGTGAACCCTTTAAAATGTTCCGTAAATACTCTACAACAATTTCATCACTGAATGACATTACTGAAGATAAACGTTGAATAGGTGGCTTATTTTCTTTTAATTACCCAGACTCGCGTATTATTAAAGTTTGAAATGAAGCAGTTTTTGTATATGAGGCCCTCCTAGGAAGAAGTGGCTAAGCGACAAAAGTAAAAACGCCAGAAAATATCTTCAACGTTTTGAACATATTTTGACGAAATATCTTCAAAAGTTATTCCATTTTCAAATTGATACAACTTTATAGAGCGTTTTCTGGCGTTTTTTCACTTTTGTCGCTTAGCCACTTCTTCTGGGGAGGGCCTCGTATGCATACTATTGTTTTTAATAGACTTTTTTAAAATTATTTTTCGTTGAACCTCGTAAATCTTATTTCTCGAGTTTGCTGTCAATCGTCTGAACCTTTATAAAATGGTACAGAGAACCGGTCTATAGTAAGTTGTTTCTGAGTCTGAATGAAAATGTATCAACTTCAAAAGTTCAAATGTAAGTATCTTACCATATTTCAAACTATTTATTTATTTATTTTACTCGAGAAATACATAATTTTAATGACATTAAATCATCAATTTGTATGATATGAAAATAAAACCCACTCTAATAGACAGAGTTTATTTCCACAACAGTTTCGATGCCCACTGGCATCCTCCTCTGGTGGATACAGAAAAATGAGTTTCGTTTTCTGTATCCACCCGAGGAGGATTCCAGTGGGCATCGAAACTGTTGTGGAAATAAACTCTGTCTATTAGAGTGGGTTTTTTCATATTTTGACCTTCACGTAGAAAAGTTTTTTTTTTTTTTTTTTTTAATTTGTATGATCTTTTAAAACAGCCAATTTTGAATTGAAACGACACTTGGCATTCTCTGATTCTGTGATTTTTACATTTTCCATCTTTTTATGAGCAAAGTTAATGGATTGAGTGTATCTGTTCTCTATAAGTGTAAACGAGCGTTGCCTTATTCAATAGCAGAGTTAGTTCAGTCGTAAATTAACCATTAAAACCTACAGTACCTATTCATTGTAGAGATTGAGTTTCGTAATCTTTTCATCGTATTTACTACAAATGTAAGTTGGGAGGTATTTACAAAACATTTTTAGGGTTTTGTGGAATTTTGGTTATTCAGAACTATTATTTATTTTTTTTTTTTCTGAGCATTATCAATGAACAGCGTAAATGTAAATAGTTTGATTTTCTGATTTGCAGATTTTTTTTTTAAGAAAATGCAAGTAGCAATAAGGGTATATATGAAACTACTAAATTGTAATTAACTATTTAACTCTCTCGTATATCGGTATTTAGCGAACATATATATATATATATATATATATATATATATATATATATATATATATATATATATATATATATAATATATATATAAAAGACTATTTGATTTGAATCTTTGAATTCGATCACATTCTATTCATTTATTATAATCTGGCAAAATGAGTAGAAATGAAATAGAAGTTCAGATTGTGTGGTATAAACACGTCCTTTGGTTTAATCATCTATTGTATAACAGTCCACTTCACTCACTGTTGACTACTGTATACTGGGCGTAGGACCATAAAGCTTCGTGAATTACTGATTGAGCTGAGAATGTACTCTCTTGTCCAGTTGTGGTGAAAAGCTTTCGTCGAGGAAGTTAAAAAATCGTATTAAATTAAATGTAGATTCTTCCGAATTAGTTTTAAGGAATTTTTAAAACCTATTTTATATATCCTCGACGAATTTTTTTCCACAGCTGTACAATGTGCATTTAAAATTCATTGATGCGTACATTGTTTTAATTATAAACCAATTGAGTTTTTAACTGAACATGAATTTGGTGGTTTTTTTTTTTTTTTTTTTTTTTTTTTTTTTTTAAATGTTGAGTGTTGAAAGTGTAGCGTTTTTATGAAAATAGTCGAAAAATGATACGAGGAATTGGCTTCCATTATTGACACGTACAACCAGTAGGTCAATTTTTGTTTTTAATATTTGGCACGAAAATGAAGAAAATGTTTCAGGAACTTACCGATACCCGCTTACATTTATTTAAAATAGTCCAGATGACTAATTAGAAAGTATGTTAAGTTTCAATTATGAGTACGTGACTGTTTTTCTGATTTAAAATGGTTAGTTTTATATATTTTTAATTAATTTAACTACAGTTGTTTCATTTAGGATATTCGGATCCTATATTATTATTTTTTTCTCCATGAAAGAGACGTAACATTTATTACTTGCTTGCCGCGTATGATTTTAGATTGAAATTTGGTCTGCCTCAAAATGTTTGCTTTGGAGAATGCAATCTCAGTGAAAACTTGGATTTATATCTGGGAACGAAATGTTGTTTCACACTGGTCATTCTCCAGAAAGATTTGTTACTTTTATGTATTATTTAAAAGTTATTTGTGTCACAATAATTAATTAATTAACTGGAGAGATATATATATATATATATATATATATATATATATATATATATATATATATATATATATATATATAACTTCAGTTTTGTAATTTCTCTGAAGGAAATGTGCAATTGCTTCTCACCTCATTGAGATGAGAACTACTTAAATTGAGGAACTTAAAAATAATGCTCATCACGTACAGGGTTCTCCCACATTGTAGGGTAGATTTTTTTTTTTTTTTTCCCATAGGATAAGAAAATTGCAATACTTCATTCCAAAGTAGATGTTAAAAAGGTAAATGAGAAAATTACTACGCAGTACCTCAGTCTTCATTGTAAGTTTGACGTTTGGATAACTGAAACAGTGATCAGTCATCCAAGTAAAAAGTTTGATTTTGTTTAAATGTTTAATTTACAATTTACTCAACTCTGCTTCTCAACTTCGAAGATGTAGGTAGGCTCGTTCGTAATTTGTTACTTCCTCTAGTTGAGAATGATGGAAAGATGTAGAGGACCATCGTTGGCTCTTAGAAACCGATCGAATGCGTCACAAATTATTACATTACATAAAAGCATTGAACACATTTTGAAACGTGAAAATGTCAGTATTAGTAAGCTTATAAACCAAGGAGGGTTACCTTGTTAAGTGTAATTTTAACTCTTGTTTTTAATATTTTGAGTGGTTCATGCCCAATTTATGAAAACGTGCCAGTATCTTTCTCATTAAATACTTTTCAAATCCAACACAACTCGTAATTTACCAAGTTGGATGAAAATGTTGGTCTCAGACTGACAGACACACGTTTGAAGTACTTCTTTTAGTTGACCTTTTTTTATTATCTCAGGGTTCCAGATAATGCATAAATTTAGCGAGCGTGAAATATCCTTCAACATATCTAAAGCATTTGATAATACAGTATAAAAATTTTCTGATTTCTGAGGTTCCACTATATAACCAAAGTTTCGCGCAGCATCAATCAATAATTTGAGTTTAGGAGCATTTTACTTTATACTCTCTGTAGCACCAAGATGTTAGGCATTTATGTAGCTATTATTATTGAACAATTTTATTCGCAAAAACTTCATTCGTTTCCGCTTTTCCCGTCTTCATGGCAGCAGTGCCTCTGAAGAAAATTGTCACCAATTTCGATTCTTAGAGTATTGAGAGAGAAGAGAAGCATCACGGGTCCGTGTTCCATCCCTCCCCCTTAACGGGGAATTCGTAAGAAGTTCAAACTGCGTTAAGTGACAAATATTTGAATTTTCTTTGACTTCTCATAATGAGAGCATTTTCAGAAGTTCTGACCAAAAGTTGCGCTCCCGTCCTTGAAAGAAATTTCCTGTTCTAATCTAACGCTGCGAAACGAGTTCCTTCTTAATTGAAACATCTTTTGAGCTTCTGTAATTGTTAAGAAAGGGGACATCCGCTTACCAGTGCTCTTGCCTGATGTGCATTAAATCATACTCAAAATTGAACTATTTGGCGTAGATCCCAAAACACTGGTTCCCACGCAACCCTGGCCACAAGGTCTTAACAGTAAGAGTCTTCCATCTTTGGTGTGTGAAATGCATGAAATAAGAATCTTTTTCATTCTCCTTCCATTAAAGTCTTGCACTGTTAACGGACAATTGCAGAAAAGAATTCTTCAGTAAAATTTAACACACACGTGAGCAAAAGGAAATCTGGCCGTGGCATACCCGCAATAAATGCTTTGGCACCCATGACATTTTTTAATGTAAAGACTTTTTATATATATATATATAATATATATATATATATATATATATATATATATATATATATATATAATATTAATATATAGGGTAGTCTAAAAGTCCCTATCTATTTTGCTGAAATAATAGTATTTTAGGATAAAAATGTAGTAACAAAATTAGATGTATATTTATTTATCAAGCTTAAGTCTAAGATTCGACGTGAGCACCACCAGTCTGCAAATCTCAAATCTGTCCACTGCATTGCGGAACACATTCTCAAGCATTTCTGGGGTTATGGGTTTGCAGATCCTGTGGTTTTGTAACTCTTGTTTTGTAAACTTCGGACTATAAAGCTCCACGCAAAGAAGTCTAATGGCGTTAAATCCGAAGATCGTGCCGCTCAGGGCCTGTTTCCACCACGCCCAATCCAGTGATTTGGTAAGAGCTCATCAAGGTACGCCTGAACGATGTTTGCATAGTGACATGGAGCTCCATCTTCTTGAAAGACAGCAGTGGTCGAGAATGCCATCTGGATGAAGCTGGAGTTCAAGAAACTGCTGAAGCATGTGAAGATAAATTGACCCTGTTACCATAGCTTCTGCAAAGAAAAAAGGTTCGTAAATCTTCGATCTTGCCATACCCAACCAGACATTAACTTCGGGTGAATCTCTCCCCCCCATTCGTAGAACTCGGTTGGTTTTTCACTAGCCCAGATACGACAAATATGTCTCTTAACCTTTCCGCATGTGCGGAATGTCGCCTCATCGCTGAAGAGAATGTGTTTCAGAAGTTTTCGATATGAATTTTTTTCAATCAATTCTGTGCACATGGCGGCTCGTCTTGGACAATCCTCTTTGTGTAACATCTACAGATCTACAGAAGCTAAGGCTAACAAAGACCCTAAGATCCACTCTAAGGTTAGCCCGAGAGAAAGGAAAGAGTAGGGGGTTAAGAGAAGAGAAGAAGAGAATAAGGGGTTAAGTAAAAGGAACACCTATCACTCGTGGGTTAACATTCATTCAGAAAAGAGAAAAAGGCTCTTTTAATATTGATTTTAAAATCCTTAGAGCAGTCGATTTTGGTATGCTCAGTCTACGTGATGCTGTGCGAGTTGACATTCTAGGATTTGTTTCAAAGGGACCTCTTACCAATTCGACAGGTTCTTGAGAGGTACCTGAATGTCCAGATCTTGCCTCATCATGAGCAGATCCCGTTCTTTTAAACTTATTGACCAGCTCGCGAATTGCTTTGTCTGTAGGTCCTCGTTTGTGAAATCTTTCGAATTTTTATCGAATACTACTACATCAAATTATATATCCATCATTATCATTTCTGTCCTGTAGAAAATAAAATAGAAATATTATCATTATTTCAGCAAAATAAATCTGGACTTTTGAACCACCCTGTATATATTCCCTCAGGTTTTTAGTTGACTTTTGTTTTAGATTTTTCGTGTTTTAGTAAAAGAACAATTAGTTTATCTAGTTTATCAAGCAATTTGTGGCTCTTTTGTTCCGAAAGTGACGGAAATCAGATGAACACAAATTTAATTTGTTTTTAATTGTAATTGCTGAGCGCATGTGATTAAATGAAGGGAATATTAAAGTATGTTAAGAAAGGTTATGAATTTTTTCCGAATTTTGTGAAAGTTGTGGAAGGTAAATTCCCTTTGTAAATAATTGAAAGAAAAACGGATTTGTAGAAAATATAAATTAAATGAATATGACAACATTTGTAACATGAGCTGCATGATTATTACAAATCAATTAACCCTATATGGGCAGAATTTTCTGTAGGGTCGTTATAAATGCGTGTATATGAAAGGTTAGGAATTTGTGACAGTTGTACGTATAGGATTAAGTTTCTTTTCCACATTCGCAGACCTTTTAACCTCTATTATTCAAAGTCTTAGGATAGGCTAGGATTTTGAAAACGGGTTTATTGTTTAAAATACGCAAAGTACAAAATTAATTTTATCTTTTATATAATACGTAATTCTCATCCGTAACTTGAACATGATATTCCAAATAAGAAGGGAGCTAGTAACTTAAATTTTAATTTCCCGTAACAAAAATTGTCATAATTTGGTTTTCGATTTGGCCTAATACGTCACAATTTTTTTTTTCCCCCATCGTTTGATTCTTGCTTTGAATTACCAAAAACGTTGTATTACGCTCTCGTCACGATTACAATATAACTATTCGTCGGACAGTCCACCTTTAATAGCCGTATTTCTTTTATATTTTACGAGGCAGAGACGTAAGGAAGTGTTCTACCTTTCTCGAAACGGAACCATTTCACCGATTTACTTCAACTTAACACTATTCGTCTCCGGTTGTACTTCGGTTTTACTAGGTTATGTCCCCTTACTTTAAATCTGAAATTCCAGCAGTTATTACCAGCGACCGACAGCAGTAACCTAACCCGATCTGATCTTGACCCCATCTGACCTAACCTGACCCTCGATACTTTTGAGTATCTAGTTGGTCGTGAACGTATGGAAACTCCAAATTATTTATAATTATTGGTGAAGTCTTTATTATTAATTTATTTAAGTGTATAGAAAATTTAAACGAATCAGCAATTGATTTATGCTTTTAAACCAAGTTCTGCATTTTAACTTATTCCTAGTTTACGAATTTGAAGACAAAATACCGTTTTCACATTTTAATCACGAATTAACCATTTAAAAATAATGTTAACCGAGAAATATTTAAGGATAAATCGGCCACGAGTTATTTACGTCTACCCAGATATTATTACGAGTCGCGAGTTTTCATTGCATTAATTCCGAATAATACATAAGCGTTAATGTTACAAAATGAATTTTGGAATGAACATGGGAAGAAATATTATTTCTGATATTGTAACTACTTAATTTTATTAATTTAACTACTCGTTTGATGTTTAATTTCTGTAATTATCCTTCCCATACCCTTCCTATGAATTTAGAGTACAAAAACTTTATCATCATATAAGTCCCCCCCAGATAAAATGTAAGCCCCCACACAGGCCCAGAAAACTTTACTTCATGGGCGATGAGAGAGAGAGAGAGAGAGAGAGGCCTCCCAATCCAGCAACACCTACGTGGAAAACCTTTTATATTAAATACTCATTGAAACAGTGCAAACGATGTAGGTTTTAATTTTAAATGAACAACAGGCCGCTGTCATTTCTTAGAACCTCGAGGTTATAACAAATAAATTCATCACTTTATTCAGCTTAGGGTTTTAGACTTGAATTTTCAATTGATCAGCTAGGGAAAAAAAAAAATATATATATATATATATCTATCAGAACTTAAAATTTGCTTACAATAAAATAGAAATAAATTTATATTTCAGATTTGGTTAACCTTTTCAACTTCTGTGTATTTTCGGCCCTAAATTTGTTTGATATCTTTGCTCAAGTTTGATGCAATGATTTGTTGACTATAAACTACCGAAATGAAGATTTTTTTCCCTTTTGAGTGTTTTACTGTGTGTAAATACCGGTTTCAGATAGTAAGCTTACTGTATTTATGCTTTAATTGTCTGTAAAAGTAGTTAGTTGCCAATGTTTACGAAGAGTACGAGGATTCACATACTGGTCCTTTTGGTTTAAGGCAAAAATGTGAGAGGCCTGTATAACTGACCACACCTAAATTTTAAATTTAGGGGTGATGATGATGATGATGATGATAATAATAATAAAGAAAAAGTTCATATTATATAGGAGAATTTGTTCAAAATAGTTTAATCTTTATCCGTTTCAACAATACTTAGGAACTGTCATCGAAGTATTCCTTTCGGGCGCACAACGCTCTTGGCCAGTCTATCACGCAACTTGAGGAAAGTTTCAGTTAGTTGGTTCTATTTTATTATCACTGTAGGTCACTGAAGTTTTTAAGTATTTTGTATTTTAAGCTTTCTACGATCCGGATTTGAACGTTTCAGAAAATAGGTGAAAAGCTAGAATATTTAAACATACCTACTGTAGAATATATTTTCCGTGCCCCCATGAACTGCGCGCGTCGCACGTGGTCTCCGTGTACATGTTTTTATAGTCATTAAAGTACCACCTTCATTTCAGGGTTACCCTTTCAGTGAAGAAAATAGGGTACTAATAACATTCGTGAAACGTCATTTGAATTTGAGATTTCGTTATGCTTTTTTCATCTCAAGCGGCATTGACATCGGTAACATTTTTTCTATACTTCTAAAAACACACACACACACACACACACACACACACACACACACACACACACACACACACACACTGAACCTTTTAAATATTTTATTGATATGAAAGTAATATGCACTGTTTTAGGTAATTAATAAAGTTGATATTTTGGGAACTGATATAAAGAAATCCGTACTCGGGTAGCCTAGTAAACTTGAGTTTTCTTACCATATGATGATGATCATGGAACGATTTAGATTTGGAATAGAAATTTAAGGTATTCACCAGATTTATTGTCGTTTAAATAAATAAATAAATATATAAAGTTGTAGGAAAATTACTGCTCCATACTGTGACTTTGTGCTGTAACCATTGTAGACATGAAAATAGACACTTGTTTTTTAAAGTTGTACTCTTGGATACTTGCAGTCAACTTCTAATAAAAATAGTGAAGGACAAAGAATTATTATTTGTACGAAACTTTGTAAAATGACATTTAAATTACATTATTTCTTATATTTCTTATGATTCGTTTATTTTCAATGAACAAAATAATATTCTTACTTGACCAGCGTTGGGCTACGTCGTAGCCAATGTCGTAGCACCGCTTCCCGTTGATCAGCGAAGTTAAGCGACATTGGGTCTGGGTAGTAGTTGGATGGGGGAGACCGTCCTCCGCGTCCAGATTATGTAGCGACCCGTCGTTCGGATCCCACGTAAAGCTGTAGGTCCCCTCCATCATATGACCTTAGATGTTGCGAAGGAGGTTAAACAACCCAGTCATTATTATTACTTGACCATCATCGAAACAGGCTATGAAAGGTACTGTTTAATTGGCCTCGATTATGTTCCATTATAGTGAGACGAAATAAATCAACCGTAACTTATTTTTAGCCTGTGCCGAACCCTCTTTATTTGGGGCTTAATATTGAATAGCAGTATTTAGAAGAACTGAAAAGTCTACATTAAACTCGAGATGAATTACTGTCGAGAAGTATTTCTTAAGTCAAATGCCAAGTTCTAGTCTTTTCATTCTCGGATAAATATTACGTACGGTTTTCACGACGACCATCTTTCTTACAGGTTATTTGATCACCACAACCGTTGATTAACTATTTAATTATATATATATATATATATATATATATATATATATATATATATATATATTATATATATATATTTTTTTTTTTTTTTTTTTCACTAATTTCTATACCGTTATTATTTATTGTTGTACTATACGTATATTTGTGCCGATGTGTCAGCCCTCATTTTTTATATAATATATATATAAACTAAAACACTTATTTTACATATTAAGTTTGTGTTGTTGGGGTTATTTTCTTCATATCTTGATATTTTCCTATGATAGTTGCATTTGAAGATGCAGTAGTTTTACTACTAGTGCAATGAGACTGACTTCGATGTGTGGTGGATAACCTCTTTTTCAGTACTGTATTTCTTATTCTTGAATATAACACGTGATTGTTTTTCTCTTTTTTTTTGCCCACCACCTCGTATCGATAACCCAAAAATGATTCAAACGAAGTAAAGTTGTTATTTCAGAGATGGAAAACGTCGCAGTATTTTTAATGGGGAAGTTTTTACTTTTTATACGTGCATTTTATATGTTTAAAAGCTTTTCTGAAATTGCATTTTTTTTTTTTTTTTTTTTTTTTTCTCTATACAAACTACAAACTCGGCGAGTGTTTGAGCATAGTAGTAGTATTGCAAAATATGTAAACACCATGAAGACAAACCAGAGAGGTCTCGGAGTTTTCTCACAGTTTACAGTTCAACCTGGGGAGGGGGGAGGGGAGTCCTTTCGTTTTATTCAAAAGATTTTCTGCCGTGTGATTTAATTGCGCAGTAAAATTCAGTTGTGGTTCTTTAAATGAGGATTGTATCGGAATATTGTTGATTTCAAGTGGAGTCGCTGAAAGAGTAATTAATTAGGTAGGGAAATAACCTGTTTTCCCCGTATTAACTGAATATAAAGCTCATTAGAGTGACATGAGCTGAGGATAATCAAAATAGGCTACTAAGTTGGTAATGATTTTCAGTTAACACCGGATTTTAATAAATAACAGTGAATGTGGACATTTTATTCTATGCCTGTTAGGAAACACCATCCACATAGTGTAGCTCTAAATTAATTCTAGTAGAATTCTGCCAAAGAACATTATAGAGCTCAGACATGAACTGTGCCAACAGCATATTTTAGAGAGGTACTATTTTAGAGAGGTACTCGTATTAGAATGAAAATATTTTGATTAATAAGACACACAAGAATCACTTAATATAGTTCTAAAATTAATGACAAAATCCTGCGTTCCCTTTTAACACAAACCCCATTTAAGAAATTTGTAATGTTGAGACTTGTGTGTTACAGTAGAGGAATTAAAAAAAATGTTAATATAATGCACTTAGACCCTTGATGAATGTTGTATTGAAGCCCTGTTGAAGTGGCTCAAAACTAGAATGTGTAATAAAAGAGTAGCTTCCATTTTGTATGGGATGTCCGTAGTAGAAATCTTAAATTACAATTATTATATTCATTTCGATGCTGCCCTTCCATCCGATCACTTATTATTTTTTTTCTTCTTTGCTGGCATAAAGGTACCAAAAGTTTCATGACCTTCGTAAAGTTGAATATTATTGGCCAGTTTGAAAGTTTACTTTCAGTTAATACGTTAATATTCAGATTTAACTCGCGAGAAAGTGTCCGTAAGTTACTTTTCAATATTATTTTTATATTTGGGCTGGTGATTCAGACTTGAAAACTGCACAAACTCTGTTTTTTAAACCAGTTATTACGACCATGTATTTTTAATATCATGAAGTAGTGTACTTTATTTTCTATGTATGTAGTTGCAATTAGGATAGGATAGGTGTTTAATTTTTATTATTATTATTATTATTATTATTATTATTATTATTATTATTATTATTATTCCTCAAACAACTGAGTTTGCTCTGCTAGTCAAAGGAAACTTAATTCATTTTTTCTTCCTGCATCAAATGTATTTTCCATATTTTTTTTAACCTTTTTGCCAGAATGGCTTAGATTTAATAAAATTTTGGCCAAAGCTAAGCTTTACTTGAAGATTTTCGGTAAAAGATTTTTTCCATTTATTTTTTACTACGAAACCATTACCTTGTTGAAATTGTGTAAAAAGAAATAAATATTGTGTACCTAATGACTTTAGATATTTCCCCTCTAAGTATTCCCTTAGTAGATACTTTTCTATCTATGAAAATACCTAGGAAAATAATGGAGTGGTGGTGTAACGGTGGATATCTTCATAAACGGACTAGACACCTGGCTCAGAACAATTCTAGGCGTAGGAGGCGGGGGGCAGGAGGGGTGTCAATTGACCCCCAAATCCCAAACTCGGCCCGACTGAATTTTTTTGGGGCAATTACCCCTGAAAATTCAGGCAAAAAGCTCAGTACACATATTTTTAATCACCACGATTTCACCCGAAACTTTGTGATTTTCATATAGGATATCATCTCTCTGACAGAAATGTATGTCTTCAGATCTTGAACCATACAATATTTGATTATAGAAAGGAAAACCTGTCGCAAAACGGCAGTATTTAAGTGCCCCATTTGATATAACCTGTTACAACTTACTCTATTCTTGTAACTTGTTTGGTGCTCAACCTTTGTACAGTTGTGCATACCTACAAATAGTGTTTAATAAAAATATGACTGAAATCGGTTTTCGGTTTCGCTTATTTTTTTCTGGTAAAACTTGCTTGTACCCCGAGACAAAATCAGGCCCCTACACCTATGATTCCAGATGAGCCGGAAGTACCTAGCTATGTAAATTGGAGAGCGAAAGATACCAACTCTTTACTTTGCCAGGCTAACTCAAGAGTAGGAGCAAGAAGCCTGATCTTTGTGAAATGAGGAATCGTCACACGGAACATCGGAAAGGAAAGGAAAGGTAAGGTTCTGACTTATGTACTTAGTGTTTCTGCGTAGGCCTAGCCTGTTGTGGTACTCAGTGAGACCTCATGTGGTGAATTTAACTTGGTAATTAATGTGATATTAAAAGTGAAAGTGACACTTGGTACTTTTTCTTAACTGTCAGCCTACACTTAGTTCTGAATTTATGCACATTACCACCCTGTCTTTTCAGCACACTAACACTGTTCGTCGGTACGATACCACCACGACCAAATGTTTACCTTCGTCGCCACCTTCCCCAAAATTTGGAATCCATCACAGTGTCCTCCCGGTTCCCATGCGTTTGTCGTGTTTGGAGACCCATATACTCATCGTTTCTTTTCATCTGGAATTGAGTCAACCTTGGAAGTGGATCAACTGAGCGAATTGGTTGGGATTGAATGGACTAGGGTCAAGTGAGCAATAGTAGTATCGACACCCCTTTCGATCCTGGAGCAGCCATGAGACGCTCTAATGCTTATTTCACCCCGTTATCCCTGGTAACAGGAGACTCCCTTTGTTTGGCTCAATGGTGGATGGGGAAACAGGAAACTGAAGTTAATTCTCCAAATAGAATGGTGTATTTCTCCCTTTTCTTCTCTCTTTACCTGCCCCCAGGAATCAAACCGCAATTTCGATACCAGCAAGGGCGTGTCTTCTTCAGTTTGCCAGTCTTCAGAATCCCGTCAACGAAATTGACGGCGGCGGAACTTAGCGCCAAAAGTCACTGTTGAGCGCTTGCCCGGCGTTTTTGAACATTTCTTCTTCAAGAAGTTCCTTGTAACCCTTTTGGTAAATGATACCTTTGTACCGAACAGAATATAATTGCTACTTGCGGCGCCCACTCCCTGGATTGTTTCGCAGTCCGAAGCAAGTCTGTTGGTGGAAGTGTATTTCCGGAGCAGGGCTCCCGCCTCAAGTCCCTCTCCTCTGTTGTGGGCGTCTCTGTTACTCAGTTTATCTCTTCGTCATCCAGTCTCGTGTTGTTTTCTCCCGTGACCTCGTCCGATACTCGGAAGAGAGTCTGCTCGCTGAACTAGCAGATAAACAGGTCATAAAGTTTGAGTTAATTCAAAAGAAAGGTAATGGGGTACTTACGCCAACCCCGGCCTTTATCATCACGTTCGATGGGGGTCGACCTTCCTGCCGTTCTTTCGGCAACTTTACTTCAGTTAAAGGTGAAGCCTTGTTTTTCTACCTCGACAACGTTACTACTGCCAACAGTTTGGCTATATCAGCTATAATTGTCGCCGTCAATCACGGTCGTCCTGCTGATAGTCCTGTGGTACTGCCTCCCACTGTGGGAACTGACTACCCCGCTACCACCGCCTGTGTGGTGTCAACTATGGCGATGATCATGCAGCTTCTTCAAAGCTATATAACCGTTACATGTTTGAAAAAGGACACAAGTTCTGCGGAGGAAAAGAAGAGGGTATCCTTTTGTCCGTCCTGGAGTCTCCTTAGCCTCTGTTCCCTTCCGTGGTTAGCCACCTCGCCTCTTCCAGCCTGTTTTCCTGTTTCACAAATTCAACGAGTTTTCCCGCGCCCTTCTGGCATAATTTGTTAGTTTTATAACGAAATAGTGCGCGAGTACGATAAGAATAGAGTGGCTAACGTTATTTATTTAGACTTTAAAAAAGCGTTCGATACAGTTCCGCATAGAAGATTAATTGCGAAGGTTAAAGCGCACGGTATACGCAGTCAGGTCGTTGTTAATGGTAAGAAATCGGGATGGCTGGATGTAGGTAGTGGTGTCCCTCAGGGTTCAGTGTTAGGCCCATTGCTATTCGCAATCTACATTAACGACATAGATGTAGGCTTCATCAGTAATGTATCAAAATCCGCGGACGAGACTAAAAGTTTTAACGTAGACGATAGAAATAAGCAAGACTATGTAAATAGGATTATGGAGTGGACGGATAAGTGGAAGATGCAATTTAACGTAGACAAATGTAAAGTTTTGCATATAGGTTCTCGTAACAATTACATGTACACGATGGACGATAAACAGTTAGCGAGCGTTGACGAAGAAGTAGATTTAGGCGTACGCGTATTTAAGGATTTAAAAGTTAGGAACCAGTGCCTGGAGTCTTGCGCAAAAGCTAATAGGATGTTAGGCTTCATAGCGCGAAATTTCGAATTTAAATCGAAGACCATTATATTGCCCCTTTACAAGTCCCTATTCAGGCCTCACTTAGAATATGCCGTTCAGTTTTTATGCCTGTATTTGCGTGAGGATATTGATAGGTCGGAAAGGGTTCAGCGACACGCCACGAAACTAATTCCGTCACTACGCAACAAGTCTTATGATGATAGTATTAAAGAGTTAGACTTGCGTTCACTCGAAACTAGGAGATTAAGCGGGGGGAGCTTATTGAAGTTTCCAAAATCGTTAATAAAATCGATAAGGTAAATTTTGACAAGTTGTTCATTTTCGATAATAGCAATACTCGTAATAACGGATTTAAATTACGTGGTAGACGTTTCATTACTAACATCGCTAAAACTTTACGTTTAAAGTAATGATAAATGGAATAATCTTCCCGCGCCCGTCATGAACTCTACCAGCGTTAATATGTTTAAGAACGGTTTAGATAGGCATTCTAAAAATATTAACGTCGTTTAAAATAATAAAACAATTAGCAACAGTTAAACTAATACGAACTTAGATGTAGCTCGTAGTGTAAAGTAACCTACCTTTTGTTATAATCTTCTCATCCTCTCTCTACTTGCATGTCTGTAGTTTGCATGGTATGACAGCGTTTCTTTGAGTTAAGACTGTTTGCATGGTTTGTAAGCGTTCTTATTTTACTTCTTTTCATCTTTCACCTCTTTCCTATTCTCTCCGACTATTTTTCCGACTTGTCGGTAGTGGTCGGCGGATGATGATAGCGAGTCTTTCTCTCTCTTCCTGAATGAATGTTAACTCACGAATGATAGGTTTTGCTACTTATTTAACCCCTTATTCTCTTCTTTTAACCCCCTACTCTTCTTTCTCGGGTTAACCTTAGAGTGGATCTTAGGGTCTTTGTTAGCCTCAGCTTCTGTAGATCTTTAAAGGAGGTTCCTCGGTTCGTCCAAGTTAGTGTTTGATCAAAAGTCTCATTCTTTAAGTATAGTGTATCGAAGATACAATTTTCAAAGCATCAGCAATCTCTGAATGCAAGTAACAAACCAGTACTTGTGAAGTTAACTATTCAAATTTCTTTAGGTTAAATGAACATATTCTTTAAAATAAACATTTAATATCAAACATGTTCATTCCAAATAATGCAAAGTATTTTCAGACGGTATAAATTCAACATAAATGGTATAATTAACAAAGATATAAACTTAAACCCAATACGAACCAGTACATAGATTTTTAATTGTTAATTAGCCCAATACAAACTATATGGCAGAAAAAAGTATTGTATTTGAACAGTTCTGTCTTTAGAAAACACTTCAGCATGAAAAAAGTATGCTTATATCATGAAAAAGCTTTATATTTAATATCTTCGTCCTTCACAAGGATCTTTCAAAGGGATATGGATGAAGGGTGCCTTCAGTCCTTACGCAAGACGGATATTAAGAGCTGCTAATTTCTAGATTTTCACTTTCAAAAAACCTGTCTTCAATTCTCCACGAAGAGAATGCCCATAAGAAATTCCAAAAATTTGGTGGCTATCAGTATCAAACTTTCCTTGATGCTGCCAACCTATCAATATTTCGATACATGTTTAACATTATTAGTATTTTTATGCTGTTTAACCCTTTCGTTCACAAATATTTTTTATTTTAACCCTTTGGCGGCGAAATTTTTTGTAGGGATTATGAATGCTGTATTTGAAACTATACAAAATGACCAGCATAAACAATGGCAGTACGAAGATAACTTAAATTCTTCAGTTTTGGTAAACAATATATTTTAATGTCATCTCGAGATGTAATGTTAAATAATGTAAAACATATTTCACAACAGTAACTGGTCAACAGCATCAATGAAAATTTAACACTGCTAGCCTTCTAATATTTGGCAAAGATGCTGCGAGCTACTCGTACCCCGAATGGACATATAGTCAGAGCGGTAGTTTGTAAAACAATGTAACCTTTACTTTCTGTTCCTCCACTATTTCTTACAAACTTCTGTGCCACATTCACAACAGCCACATTAACGAATTGCACCCTATATCTTCTACCGTTAAATTACCATACATTTCACAATTCTACTATTATTCATTCAATCCAAATTACTGTACCAACGTAACACCCATTACTCTCTCATCCAGTGGCCTTTTCACTCTAAACCTTCCCACATCAACCTCATTTTCTCGATTCTCGATGCTTGTTAGAATCGCTATTCTTTTCAAATTACCCACATACTGTACTCTCTCTCTCAAAGAAAACTATCATGGCAAACAGACGTCACGTGCCTATATCTCAGTATCGGAAATAACGCGACTTCATCGTTGCACTTACCCTCAAACATTACTTTCCAACCACGTATTGCATCTACAACTTCCTTGCTCGATTTTAATGTATTTTCAATATCTGAATTACTTATTCGGCTCTTATCATTCGAGCAACCTCTATATTTAACTTCTTCACATCTACTATTTCTCTATCAGTAACAATATTACACACTGATTTTAATTCTCCTCCAACCTCAGAACATTACTTTCTCTCGCATTCAATTTCAGCATTCTGTCACGAATATCACAAAACACTTCAATGGTCTCCAGTGTATCCTCTGATTCACTCACCAATAAAGCGTCATGGACACAAACAGGTGCCACAACTGTCCTCATTTTTCCAAAACCAAATTCACTTCTTTCTCGTCTCGTACATCAATTTTATTGTACTTTTAATAGTAATACTGAACAGTCGCTTAACTCATCCTCAGATCATACACAAGCACAGATACCCAAACTCCCCTTTACATTCGTAAATAACCCCCCCCCCCCCCCCCCCCCCCCCCCCCCCCCCCCCAATCTATTTCCTTAATTTTTGTTTTTTCTTTCTCATGTTCATAAACATCATATGCACCTTTTAAATTCTTTCCATTTAGTTTTCTTATCAAATGTCCCACTTAAAACCCTTGATCTATATACCCTCTGCCTTCCCTAAAACTACCTCTTTTATCTTGGTCATTTAATATTTTATTTCTTCATCGCCCTTCTTTCATACATTTTTCTATCTACATTTACAAAAAGTTTATATTTCATCAATGTTTACTTTGTTCCTTTCGTCTTTATGCACACAAAATACAGTATGAAATGTATTTCCTGAAAACATATTTACTTACCGAATATATACAAACAAAAAAATATATATTTCATCGACTCTTATCCCGAACACAACTAAAATCTGAACTAGTTCTTGAATACAAATTGAACTACACAGGCAATTTAAGTAACTTATGCTCACAAATGGATTAAGATTAATTCAAATGATGATGATGATGATGATGATGATGATGATGATATTTATCAAGCAGAATGAAGTAGCACAGCTCTAATGCATAAAAAAGATGCCTCTTAAGGAAGAATTGAGGACAAAATCCACTTAAAACAAAAATGGTAGCCCATACAAAAGCTTCGCATTACTGTCGAGGTCTTTACGAAAACAGTTTCTTCACAAAATAATATTTACAATTTGTTTTTTTAAATTATGCTACAAAGTTTTCTTTATCTTAAAAAGTTTGTAATACATTCATTTCACACACGTTCACCAATCACGCTGATTATTTGGATCTTTTACAAAGTAAGAGTTTTTTTAATTTTTGAAGATGGGTTTTCTTCTTTAAGGTTTTCAAGAAGGTTCGAGTAATCGTATTAGAAATCGTTCCATGACAATTTGAGCTGCAAAGGACGAAGATGAGAGAAAAAAATATGGTTAGTAAATAATAACCACTTTTAGTATTGGAGAGAATTATTAAAAAATTTTTACAGACGCTCCTGTATCAGAAACTTTCATTTGCGTTTGTTAACTTTAAACTGTAAACTAAACTGAAGCAACCTCGAAAAGGTGCTACATTTAAAAACTTCGGTTCCAGAGTAATACTGAATATTGGACAACTGATCTGTAATTTTTATATTGCCGTATTTTACACATCTCTTCATCTACGATACACTTTCCCGGATACCTTTGAAGATTCTGAACCTTACAATTCTAACGGCGCTTTCTTTTACTTTTATTTAGAATTAAGTAGGTAGTATGCACCCACGGTTCCAGTGAAGCTGGATTACTTAACACATTCACCGCCAGCACTTTTTAAGAAGGTAACCAGCTACCGCCAGCGTTTTGGCAAGTTTTTACCCAACTACAAGTTGGCGGTGAATGTGTTAAAAGTCCTATATCAGAAGAGTACGGCAGAACAAGCACCTCTGACATCACACGCACACTTATGCCATAGCCTGACGTAGACCTAACTATACTTAAGCGCTCTAAAAAGTGTTCCAAGGTATTTAAGAAAGAATAGGTCTGTTCTAAGGAAACGTATAATTTAATTTTTTGCGAACTAAGAATTTTTCCAGATAAACTTGGTGAAATTGTTTATAGGCATTATCTTTTCTCAAATAGTAAATACCCATAAACAGATATTCGTTTTGATAATTTTTAATGCTATCCAATTTTCTTTACGAAAATAAAAATTTCTTGGAACATCTTTTCACCACAGGAATTATGTAATCTCAAGTATGTATGCAATCCTACCATATTCTTCTAATATAGGGCTCTCGACTTACTTGTTTCACCAATACAAAGGCTTAACCTTTGGTTACCTTCCGCCCGAATTGTTCATTCTGACGAAGGTCAAGCTTTTCACTCCACCTTAGACCTACAGTTTAACGTGAAATCCGAACCACGCCCCACCAGCAGCCCAACGTCTTAACCACTAGGCCACCCAGGGTACCCATTTATCTACCAACCACTTTCTTCATTGTGCGGAAGGATGAACAGCTGCGCGCCGGATGGATTCGTAGTCAGCGACGCTAACCACACCACCACCGAGGCGCATTTATATATACATATTGAATTGAAATGGGAAGGTTTACTGGTAAAAGAAAATCAAATAACTTCGGTTAGCTCAGCAGTTCAAAACCTTTTTCTTCTTCTCTACCCCTTGAACTCTTTCAAGGGACTTTCTGGATTTTAGAGAGGCATAGAGGAGTTTTACTTTCTTTACGACCGTGTGACTTGTGGCCATTTGTTAATCGTATATAAAATGAAAAGGGTTATATTTTCAGGACCCCCGTCGCGTAACCCTAAGATTCCCTTGCGTACCCAGGTTCAGAACCACTGGGTTAGCTGTATAGATAACAATAATAAAAACTGAAATAAAAGAACTATGTCGGAACAACAATATATATAAATATTACATTATATATATAATTTGTTTTAATACCCAAACGCCTCTCCTACCGCAGTGAGGTAGCTTAGGAACAGGCAGGAAGCGCCTCAATCGCTCACAATCACTTCATCAGCTGACATGACAATAATGCACCTGCCTCAGGGCAACATTATCCACAGCCCAGCCCTGCAAACTACTTCACGATTTACCAAGACCGCTTCATACACCCTCAGTCGGCACATTGCCAGCCCGTTGCCCTCATATACCACATCGCTCCACTTCTTTCTATCTAGCGTGCATCTTTCACCCTCCCAGACGTCCAGGCCCTGCTGACCCAAAGCCTCCCTCACCCCATCTTTCCATCTCATTCTCGGTCTACCCCTCCCCCTTTCCCACTCTGCCTCCGACACGTAAATCCTCTTTAGCATCCTCTCCATATGCACAAACCATTTTAACACCCTCATCCTCTGCTCTCTCCATAAGACTCCGACTCCCCACACCTCTCACGCATAACCTTGCTTCTCACATAATCAATCCACCTCACCCCACAGATCATCCTCAAGCATTTCATTTCCACTATATCCACCCTTTTCCTTTCCTTCGCCACCCATCCCTCCCATCTGTACAACACTGTTGGCACTACTATATCTTCATATATCCCCATCTTCGCACCCATAGACAACGATCTCTCCTTCCAAACACTTCTTAGGACACCCAGTAACTTTGCTCCTTCTTCCACCCTGTGACCCACCTCTGCCTCCAAGGTCCCATTCCTTGCCACATCCACCCCCAAGTACCTGAAACATACACTCAGTCGCTCACGAACCTCCCTTTTACAGCACCACATAACCTTACTCTTAGCTTCCTTCTTTCACACACCCTCCGGAACTCAGTTACCAGTCTCTGTAGCTTTTCTCTCGAGCCGCCACCAGAGCCCTATCATCCACATACAACAACTGATCCACTTTCCAAAGACCTCTTTCAGCACCCAATCTATAAACACATTAAAACACCATGGAGACATCACACACCCCTGCCGTAGACCCACTTTCACCGGAAACCACTCACCCTCCTCTCTTCCCACACGCACACATGCTCTACTCTCTCGGTAAAAACTTTTCACCGCACTCAACAACGACCCATGCACCCAATACAGCTGCAGCACTTGCCACAACGCCTTTCTGTCAACCCTATCATCCGCATTTTCAAGATCCATAAACGCCACATACAAATCCCTTTCTTTCTCCAAGTACTTCTCACACAGCATCTTCAACCCAAAACATCTGGTTCACACACCCTCTACCTCTTCTAAAGCCCCCCTTGCTCCTTCCCAATCTGTTGCTCCATGCAAGCCAATATCCTTTCAATCACCACTCTCCCATACACCTTACCTGACCCACTAAACAGACTAATTCCTCTATAATTCGAGCATACAGTTTTGTCCCCCCTACCTTTATACAGGGGGACGATACATGCACTCCGCCAGTCCTGAGGCGGCTCGCCTCAGTCCATACTCCCATTAAACAGACGCACCAACCAATCAACACTACATTTACCGCCTTTTTTCAAGAGCTCCACAGCGATCCCATCCACTCCCACCGCTTTTCCACCTTTCATCCTGCCTAGGGCCTCCACCACCACCTCCCTACGGACCAACCCATTCGCTACAACTCTTATACTCTGAACCCCCTCTCTGTCCAAACATATCACATCTGCTTCCCTATCTTCCGACACGTTCAATAGTCCCTCAAAATACTCACTCCACCTTGTCTTCACATCTTCTCTCTCTGTCATCACTTCCCCATCGACTCTCTTCACAGTCATGCTCATCTGCCCTCTCATTTTCCTCACACTATTCACTTCTCTCCAAAACATCTTGTTCTCCCTGAAATTTTCTGACACTCATACCCCATCTCTCATTTGTCGTCTCTTTCAGCTTTCGCACTTTTCCTTTACTTCTTGCCTCTTCCTCTTATACTCTTACCAATAACCCACCTGGCACTCCTCTCATCACATTCACATCTAATAACCTCCCCCTAGCAGATCGCGTCATCAACACAATCCATCAGTACCCTATCACCTCGGACACCACTCACCCACGTATATTATTTATATTTTGGGGGGGGGGGGGGCTGGCTGAGGTCTTGCTTTCTGCAATCAGCTATCAAAATGCTCCCAGACATGCTCAAACGGATTCATATCTAGGCTTGCCGGAGCCTAAAGAACTTCTAACCCCTTTCCTCTCTTCCACTGAGTAATGTACTGTGAAGCGTGATAGGTTACACAGTCTCCTTGCGACACATGCGTGCTAAATTGAAGATTTCCTTAATGGAACAATGGAAGGTGATTTTCAAGGATCCACACGTATTTCCTGGAATTCTTACGTCCCTTGACGAATACTGAGTCCGTCTTTCCAGCAACCCCGTGCAACTTGGTGCTCCTCCAATACACAACTCAGAGGAAGAGAGGGGAAGGGCTACAAATTTTTCTTTGGTGTCCGACAAGCTCAGATACGAATCCTTTTGAGCATATCTAGGAGCATTTTGATAGTAAGTTGCAGAAAACGAAGTCTCTTCTCATATACCTATGTATCAAAAGATATATTGACTGGATTCGTGCAAAATTTAGACCAAAGCATCAACCAAAGTCCCGTGGTACTGGTGCTACAGGATAGCGATTCCCAACCTGTGGTACGCGGAGGTCTTTTAGTAGTAGCAAAGGGTGTTTCAATATGTAACTTGCTTATTGATAATTACTTTAATGATATTGTATTTCAAAAATAATAGTTGTAGATAAATAACCCGTAACCTTTCCGACTGTGGTACTTAGAAAAGTATGGTGGTACCTCGACCTAAAAAGGTTGGGAACCCCAGCTATATGGTATAGTAAGCCGAGTAACCAGTTAGCGGCTTCCATGACTGTGATGTAATGGTAAGCTAAGTGACCAAATTAGTTGGTGCCATAAACCTAACTGTCAAATCATTTAATTTAACTACCCCGAAAGCGATAAATTGCGAATTTGGGGTCCTCAGCTTGATGCAACCGATTTTTTTACAAATTCCTTTAACACGAAATCTTAACTGCTATTTACCTTTCTTGCTCCCTCTATTAACTGCTATGCTAAATGCGGACGCTCCATCCAAGTTTGTTGAAGTAATATCTGAGCCATTTTCGAGCAGTTCTGATACACAGTGAGCACTATCGCCAAAAGTGGCGTACATGAGAGCAGTGTTTCCTAACTGAAAAAAATAATTACCGATTTAAATAATGTTTACATGATCACCCACACACCATTTATTGAGCAAATGATAGCAAGTTTGAAGCTAATTGACATTGTAATTTACTCATTATGAGCTAGTTATTACACAGATGGTGTGTATACAGAGGGTTGATTTTTTTATGCAGGAACGAGGGGCCAAGGGCAAACGCCCACAAAAGCGCCCCTCCCATAGAAGAAGCGAGCCAAAATCAAGGTCGGGGTTTTCGAGATGCCAAGACACACTGCGTTTGAAAGATGGAAGGTCACAGACAGGAGGAAAGATGGATTGAGGAAGATTGTTCCAGAGTTGACCGGTTGAGTACATGAAAGATGAAAGACTGAAAATATCGATTAACCCTTGCATTAGATAGTTCGACAGAAAAGGAATTAGAAAGTGTGGTACTGCGTGCTCTCCTTAAAGGAGGAGGCATTCGGTTAGAGATTCAGAAGAGCAATGTTCGTTATGATAGCGATAGTAAAGAGAGAGTGAGGCAACATTGCGGCGAAGCGAGAGAGAGATTGAAGACAATCACTAAGAGGCGGGGAATTGACGAGACGAAAAGCTTTGATTCCACCCGGTCAAGTACGGCTGTGTGGGTTGAACCATCCTACACATGAGAAGCATACTCCATATAAGGGCGAACAAGACTCCTGTACAGAGAGAACAACTGAGTTGGGGTGAAGAAACTGTGGAGGCGATACAGCACACACAACCTCTTAGAAGCTGTTTTAGAAAGAGAGTATATGTGATCTTTCCAGGAAAGATCACGAGAAAAGGAAACGCCAAGAATGTTAAGAGAAGAGAAAGAATCGAGTTGTGTGTTGTTGAAGGTAAGGGGATAGTCGTGTGGAAGATTGTGACGAGTAGACAGATGGAGGAACTGAGTTTTTGAGGCATTGAGAGCCACAAGGTTTTCTCTGTCCCATTCAGATATAACAGAAAGATCAGAGGTCAGGTGTCCCATAGCCGTCCGACGCGAATCATGAAGCGACTGCTGTGAGGGACGCTTTGGGAAGCGGGTGGAGAAATGAAGAGTGGAATCATCGGGATAGGAGTGAATAAGACAGGAAATGCGAATTAAAAGATCATTAATAAATAAAGGAAAAGAGTGTGTGACAGGACAGAACCCTGAGGAACACCACTGTTAATAGCTTTAGAAGAACAATGGCCATCTACAACTGCAGCTATAGAAAGGAAATTAGAGATGAAGAACAGATAGAAGGATAGAAACCGAAGGACGGCAGTTTCGAAATTAAAAATTTGTGCCAGACTCTATCAAAAGCTTTCGATATGTCTAGAGCAAGAGCAAAAGTTTCACCGAAATCCCGAAAGAAGGATGACCAAGAGTGAAATCCCGAAAGAAGGATGACCAAGAGTGAGAGAGATATGCAAGAAGATCGCCTGGTCGTCGCTTGCGGAATCTATATTGACGATCTGAAAGAAGATTGTGAGAAGAGAGGTGTTTAAGAATCTTCCTATTAAGGAGAGATTCAAAAACTTTGGAAAGGCAAGAAATCAAAGAAAATGGACGATAGTTGGAGGGTTGAGAATGGTCACCCTTCTTTGGGACAGGCTGAATGAAAACGAACTTCCAGCAGGAAGGAAAAGTACCAGGTGAGACACAGACGAAAGAGTTTGCCTAGGCAGGGTGTCAGCACAGAAGCACAGTTCTTAACAACAACAGGAGGAACACCATCAGGACCATACGCCTTCCTAGAGTTAAACCCAGATAGGGCAGCAAAAGCATCTTTGGAAGAGATTCTAACTCCAGACATAATAACGTCAGAGGGGGGAGGAGATGGAGGAACAGCACCGGAATCGTCCAGGGTTGAATTTTAAGCGAAAGTTTGAGCGAAGAGTTCAGTTTTGTCGGGAGAAGAGACGGCAACTGTGCCATCGGAATGGGAAAGAAGAGGAAGTAAAGTTGTTGAAGAGGTTCTTAGCTAGATGTCAGAAAGAGCGAGAATAATTATAATTGGATAGATTTTCACATTTTTGTTGGATGAAGGAATTTTTGGAGAGTCGAAAAACAGATTTTGCACGATTCCGGGCAAACATTTAAGCTGAGTGAGAGTCGGGAGTTGGATGGCGACGATACCTTCTGAAAGCCTCCTCTCTGTTGCAGATAGCATTTGAACAAGTAAAGTTAAACAAAGGTTTTTTTGCATTAGCAGTAGGAATAGAATATGGAATGTACGCCTCCATGCCCGAGAGAATCACCTCCGTGATGCGCTCAGCACACTCGGAAGGGCCCCTACCACGGAAGTGGTAATTATTCCATGGGAAACCACACAAGTACTGCCTAAGAGCCTCCCAATCAGTGTCGCCGAAGTGCCAAAGGTCGAATTGGAGTGATAGAACAGGAAACAGCGATAAGATTGTGATCGAAGGAGCCCAACGGAGAGGAAAGTTTTACAGAGTAAGAAGAAGGATGAGGTAAGAAATAAATCCAGAATGATGGGCCTATCTCTAAGGCGATCGGGGATACGAGTAGGGTGCTGTACAATCTGCTCTAGGTCGTTTACGATAGAAAAGTTGTAAGCTAGTTCACCAGGGATGTTAGTGAAATGGGAGAAAAGCCAAAGGTGGTGGTGAATATCGAGATTTCAGTAAAGGGAGAGCGGGAAAGAATGTGGAAGTGAGGTAGTCAAAGAATTTTGGATAGTCAGTAGAATTAGGAGAAACGTAAACAGCGCAGATGTATTTAGTTTGAGATTGGTATGTAAGCCGTAGCCAGAGGATATAGAATTCGGAAGATTCGAGTTCGGAATAGGAGAGCGAGTTAGGTCATTGCGTACATATACGCAACATCCACCTTTGGAGTGAAATTGAGTATAGAGAAAGTAAAAGGGTACAGAAAAGGGGTTGCTGTCAGTCGTCCCAGACACCCGAGTTTCAGTGAGGAAAAGATGATGAGGTTTGAGGAGGAGAGGTGGTGTTCAACAGATTGAAGATTTGAGAAAAGGCCACGAATGTTGCAGAAGTTCATGAAAAGTGAATCAGACAGAGGTCCAGAACATCTCGAATGGGCGGTAGTAGATCCACCCCGCTGCTGCTCGAGTCTGCGTTCCCGGTATGGGCAGGGGGGAGCCAGAAGTGAGGGCATTCATGGTCCCTTCCTCAGGGGACTCCGAGGCTCGAAGTTGATGCCATTTTTAATTTTTTTTTAATTTTGAAAAGATTATGTAGTGTGTAAGATGCATGTGTATGTGGTGAGGAGTAGGGAGAGAAGTGTGTGTTTGAGAGCAAGCTGGACTGCTCACAGGGTAGATGAGACACGGAAAAAGATCAGCTAAAGACGACAGTGACAGGAGAAACGGGAGTTCCAGCACTCCTTATCTTCTGTCTAACGTCCCCCCTCCCCCCCGGAGTACTTCCCTGGTCGATTGGTGTCTACAATCTCCTCCTGATAAAAGTAAACAGATACCACGATGATTGGCTTCAAGAAAAATTGGCAAAGCTCATCAATGGAATGCGAAAACGTGTGCCAGCTTTACATAATGGAAAGTGGAAAGCAACACGATTCTAAATATGTTGATTCAATAAACTTGAATTCACTTTTATTAGCAAAAGAAAAACTATGGAAAATCGAAAGTGTATTTACTTTGTCAACCCTCTGTATATCCGGACCTATAAAGACGGGTGTGTCTACAGTGCAAACTAACAACATAGCAGTGGCTAGGTACGCAATATGGATTACACGAGCCTTTGCCTGGATCAGAAAATCGAGCAAATATAATTTCGAGAAACTTCCTAATATAAGAATAAACCAAAAATGTACCTTAAAAATTACAAAAATTGAAAACATTTTTTTGTAATGGTTTCCAATACATAATATATAAATCATACACAACTTCAAATATTTTCCTTTTATAACACTGGCCAACAAAATGAAACACTTTTTTCTCATCACAAACATGATCACACTTTTCTTAATGCATTTTTCGCGCTGATTCCGAATCTAATTTTATTGTTTTTCTAGCACGTATAGTTATATAGATACACTGGTTTTGATATTTTTAAGTTTTTGATATTGCTATAAGAAAATTTATGGATGTATTAGATCACACTTAGGAATGCTAAACAACAAATACATCATATACCTTATTCAATGTACTTATAAATAAAGAATATATACATTATTTTATTAAAAGCGCTGTGAGTGTGATTTCCTTTTGTAAATTTGGCCTGGATTTGTCCAACAATGGTCCGCCATCATGCTTTCATTCCAATATCCTTGGTAGCGCTTCTCCATCATCTGAATATCTTGATGGAAGCGCTCTCCTTGCTCGTCACTCACTGCACCAAGGTTTTCAGGAAAGAAATCTAAGTGGGAATGCAGGAAGTGAATTTTTAACGACATTCGACACTCCATTTCTTTGAAGGCATCAAGGAGGTTCTTGACTCCATCCTTATACGCAGGTGACTTGTTGCTTCCAAGAAAGTTTTCACATATCCATTTGAACGCCAGCCAAGCCTTCAATTCCAGCGGACTTAGGACTTTTTCAAATTCAGTGTCATTCAAAACCTCCCTTATTTGTGGCCCAACAAAAATTCCTTCCTTCAATTTTGCTGCAGTAACCTTCGGAAATTTCCTTGAAAGGTATTGGAACCCTTCAGAATTGACTTTACCCATTGCTTTAACAAAATTCTTCATTAAACCAAGTTTAATGTGAAGAGGTGGCAGATACATCTTTTGGGGATCCACTAAAGGGACAGACTGGACATTGCTTATCCCTGGGACATATGTATACCTAAGTGGCCAGTCACTTTTGGTGTAATGTTCTATAGTGGCGCGACTGTCCCACAGGCAAAGGAAACAACAAAATTTTGTGAATCCTGACTGCATACCCATAAGCATTCCTATAACTTTTAGATCTCCACAGACATTCCATTGATGACTGTCGTATTTGATTGCCTTAAGTAGTATATCCATATTGTCATATGTCTCTTTTAGATGGACGGAATGGGCAATGGGGATGGATGGCATTATATTACCATTATGCAAAAGAACTGCTTTCACGCTTCTCTGCGACGAATCAATAAAGAGGCGCCACTCAGATGCCACATACGTCTGAGATATGGCTGTAAATAGTCCATTGATGTCATGGCAATAACAGAGAGGACCGTCTACTGAAAAGAATGCTGTTAATTCAAAATTCCGCTTTCGGTAGTAACTAATACGAACATTGTTCTCAAGTAAATTGTTCTCCTTTAGTCTTGAGGCGAGAAGCTCTGATTTCTCTTTAGACAGCGATAAGTCTCTAACAAGATCATTCAACTGACCTTGGGTTAACTTTTTAGGCTCTAAATGTCTACCTTTAAAAGTGTACTCTGGTTCTGTAGATGGTCCGGAAACGCCAGTTGCACCTTCATCACTTTCCATGTCATCTATGATAGAATCTAGCCTATCACTTGGGGGAATTGGAATGGGCAATGTTTCATCATGTTTTACTGGTCTACGTGCTGAATCCAAGTTTGGATATACAATCTGGTGTTTGTTCTTGGCAGAAAACCCCATTAAGTTCACACTACAAAAATAACAGTCTTCATGATGATCTCTCGGCTCCCTCCATATCATGGGTATGGCAAATGGCATTGAAGCTTTCTTTTGTTAAGCCAATCACGTAATCCATTTGAACAGCCAGAACAGATTTGATGTGGCGCCCATGGTTTATCTTGGTCACCTAGATGGCAACCAAAGTATAGCTTGTATATTTTCTTAATGTCGGTTGTAATACTTCGTCGCTGTGTTTTAGTTGTCAACTGGCCGCATACGAAACAGAACTTGTCGGGGTCATTCTTACATTGTCGAGGCATGTTGACTGACCTGAGCAAACTATAAATTCAAAAAAAATGTACACCAACTTGACACAACAAGTTCTTGGACTGGACTGATCTTTTGACACACAAAGCACGGCGTTGTTGCCTGAATCACAATGCTGCTAGACGTAAAAGCTCACACCTGAAATACATAAGATGTATAATTAAGATAATTGAAATAAATAAGATGAATAAACTAAAAAAACACAATAAAATAAACACAATCAAATGTTGAAATATTAGTATTTTGCCTATTTAAAATGGTTAAATCTGTGTAGTTATATATATGCCTTCATCTTGAAAACTATACGTGCTAGAAAAAATCTGAATGCAGTTTTGGAATCAGCGTGAAAAATGCTATCCAGCCAACACAAATTTTACTCTGATGAAAAATCTTTGTTGACCAGTGTAATTAATCCGATGAAAGCCTCGAGGCTTCGTTGGCAACTTGATTGTAATGTGACGTTGCCAGTGTTCACCATCCCAGCCCTTCTAAAATAAACTACATATAATAAAATAATCTTATTCTGAAGTTGACTTACTACTCACACTTAATAGTTCAATTACAATTATATACGAGTCATGCCTATAACTAAGGTAATCATACTTGATAAAATTTTAACTTTATATGGGCTGTTTAGAGGCTGAAACGCAAATTGAAAGTTGCGTACACTGTGGCTCTTTTCAGCCAGTCTCAGCCAGGGAAATATATCCTAGCCAATAACCATTTTATACTCGTGCACATCAGAACCAAATTAGCTCACAGGGCCCCCCGAGTGTCGCACGACTTTAATTATGCTCGTGCAGAACAGAAGAGAGCGACATCAAATGATGAAACATATCAAACAAAAAGTCTAAGAATTTTATCCATACATTTTGTTAAACTGTAATTTAATCTTTAGAGAGTTCTCCATCTGCTATGATACATTTGTGGATTCTCTCTCTGAAACTCTTCATTGTTCTTCTAAACATATCAAATGGGATCCTTTTCAGTTGCTCATCTATTCAGCGGCCAAGGGCATTCACATGTGGATAGATGAAATCAGGTGTGTACAGTTTGTCACGCAAATAAGCCTAAAGACAGAAATCACACGGGGTTTAAATCAAGTGATCTGGCTGGCCACTCGATGGGACCTGGCCGCTCAGCCCATCTTCCTTCAAGGTTCGTATCCAGAATCTCAAGAGCAGTTGCAGAGTAATGTGGCGGCACTCCATGTTGATAAAGCCAATTCCTGCCAACGCCATTAGTAAACTGTGGCAAAACTTTCTCTCTCAATACCTGGCACTAGCGTTTTCCATCCATCGTATCTCTCGATACGTGAAAGGAAAAGCGTCCTGAATAACTAATGCACGCCCAAACCGTTAGTGTAGCCATTTTAATGGGTTTACCCAATCGTATTTTGGGATTTTTTTTTTGCCCAGTAATGAACGTCTAGTTTGTTTCCTTTATTTGTTAAACCGAAGAGACATTCATCTAAAAATAATGATCTTTCGAAGGAAATCTGAATCACTGTTGAATTGCAGCCGTCAATCAGAACCATCGTTTTGTATGAGCTGAGAGTAAATGGGTTTGTAATTGTGGTACCCCTGTGAACATCCACCTCTGGAGTGAAAGAGTATAGAGAAAGTAAGAGGGTACAGAAAAGGGGTTGCCATCAGTTGTCTCAGACACCCTAGTTTCAATGAGGAAGAGAAGGCGAGGTTTAGAAGAGGAGAGGTGGTGCTCAACAGATTGAAAATTTAAGGAAAGGCCACAAATGTTGCAGAAGTTTATGAAAATGAATCAGGGAGAGGCCCAGAACATCTCGAATGGGCGGTAGCAGATCCAGCCCCGCTGCCCAGGGTAATAAGTTCAAAATCTTAAAAATAAAAACCATCAATATAACGTATAAATCATTTTTATAATTTGAGACATCAAAAAATATTTTCCCCCTTGGTTTTGAGAAAAAGTAACCGTTTTAAGAGAGATACCCGCAGACTGATCTATGTGGTGGTGAAGCTGACCTGAGAGAGAAAATTTAATAAACGTGTTCCTTTTTTTAAGAAACGTAGATCAATTTGTTTCATCACTTTTATTAGGGTTAGTGCAAAAAAGAAATTGTTGAAAAATGTTTACGTTCGAGAAAAATCTGTTTTTCAAAAAGTTCCGTTACCCTGGTACTTATACCAAATTAATATACAGGGTGTCCGAGAATTATCTGTACAATTTTTGGCTGTTATTAAAAGTCAACCATGAAGTGTAGAAATTCCAGTGTTGTCCCATTTTACAGAGAATCTCTAAGTTTTTTTCTGATACCACGTTTTGACAAGTTTTTTAGAAATGTACGCGGGTGACAGACATTGATGATTTAAAAGCAAGAATCACAGCTGCTATTGAGCGAATTGATGTGGATATACTGCAGCGTACATGGCAACATTTGGAGTATCGATTGGATGTTTTGCGAATCACTAATGGTGCACATATCGAATGTTTGTAACAACGTTACTTTAATAAAAGAAACTTTTGAAAATACAGATTCTAAATAATCTTGTTTAAGAATTTTACGTGTGTTATCAAGAATTTTATTAAAGATGAAATTGTACAGATAATGTTCGGACACACTGG
This sequence comes from Bathynomus jamesi, assembly GCA_023014485.1. NCBI lineage: Eukaryota > Metazoa > Arthropoda > Malacostraca > Isopoda > Cirolanidae > Bathynomus > Bathynomus jamesi. Next base: position 45,803 of record JAJOZX010001469.1, read on the forward strand.
AATTTCTAAAAAACTTGTCAAACTTGGTATCAGAAAAAACTTAGAGATTCTCTGTGAAATGGGACAACACTGGAATTTCTACACTTCATGGTTGACTTTTAATAACAGCCAAAAATTGTACAGATAATTCTCGGACACCCTGTAGTTGCTCACAAAATTCCTGTGGACACTCTACCACCCAAGCATTTAAAGGCAATTTACTTCATTAGTACATGCAGGGCTACAATAAGAAAATGTAGGGAAAGGCAAATAGTGGCTCTTTACTAGCTTACGGTTTTGTCAAGCATTTGAATAGTTGTACCGCAGTCTGGCTCAATCGTAGCGGCTTTATTTTATCTTCTTCATTCTAGTATATTTCTGTTTTTGATAGTTTAAACACAGTGCTTCATCTGAAGAACCTCTTAACTCAAGTCCTAAGGTATTTTGGCGTTTGACTTTTTCATACATATTTTTAATTTAATATAACCTAAATTAGACTTACATGATCCGCATGGTTAGGATTTGCTCCACAGCTGAGTAAAAGCCTACACACTTCATGATGCCCACCAGACGCTGCTAGTAACAAACCTGTTTCGCCATTTTCTCCCTGAAATAACAACACACCTTTCGAGTTTTGCAGTCTAAACTGTGCTGAAGAGTACGTATTACCAATTCCTTAACATTACTTTCCCTACAACTATTACATTCCATATCCTTTATTTTTAACAAACTTTTCGTTCACACAATAATTAACTTCAGCATAGGATCTAAGTGAAAACTGGGTAAGCTACCTGATTACATAGGCCCTTTCTGTTTGAAAACCAGTGCATTAAGTACTCTTCCTATACTTCTGCTTTAAACCGATCAACAATTATTTAAAACATATGATATACACAATAAATCTGTTAACTAAAAAGAAATCCACTTTTAAAAAGGTAGAAAAAAAAGTAGCATCTAATGATAAAATTTAATAAACATAGATCTAAATGCATTTTAGTTCGTGTCCAATACTGCATTGTGGTACTCCACGTAACTTAACAAAACTAAGAAACTGCCCTACTTTACACCATACTACATTACCATCCGATTTGTAAGAGCTGTCACTATAAATATTATCACATTTAGTTATTATTAAATTTAGTTTATTATGAAGTCAGTCTAAAACACTTGCAGGACCTAAGCCATCAAATAATCTTTGTCGAAAGAAGCAGGGCACACTTGCTAAACAATACCCTTAATTCTAATCAATGAAATCCATGTTCAAAACTATCTATAATAATCTTCTACAAATACAGTTACAAATCAAGTTAAAATATCCAAAACTACAGGGTGCTCCAATGACAAAATCTCACAGAACGTTATAATAATAATAATAATACTACTGAAGACAAAAGAAAACTAGAACCACCTTACAACAACGGTTATAAACAAGAACTATGTTGGAACAACATAAATGTCACCCCCCCCCTCCTATTTTTGTGATCTTGAGCCTGATTCTTGCTTGTGCGACATGGTCTTGTGATGATACATATGTAGGAAGTTTCATCAATTTATGTCGAGTGATTCAAAAGCTATGACGCAGACTTCCATTGGACCTTTTGACCTCTATTACTGACCGTGACCGTCGATGCAACGACTTGATTCTTGCGATGATACACGAGTATAGGAGGAGGAGATTGTATACATCAATCGACCAAGGAAGTACTCCTAGGGTAGACGTTAGGCAAGAGACAGAGTGTGATGGAACTCCCATTTCTCCTGTCACTGTTCTCCTTAGCTGATCTTTTTCTGTGTTCCATCTACCATGTGAGCAGTCCAGCATGTTTTCAAACACACTTCTCCCTTTGTTCCTCACTACACATACATGCATCTTGCACACTACACAATCTTTTCAAACTAAAAGAAGAATCAATTAAGAATAACTTTTTGTATTTTGGCTCGCTTCTTCTCTATTTATGGGGGGCGTTTTTGCGGACGTTCGCCCTTGGCCCCTCTTTCTTGTATAAATAAAATATAATTTTTTATCAGGTTTATGTTGTGGTTCAAAAATTATAGCCTAGACACGAAAAACTACATTTTACCTATTTGTGACCTTGACCTCTGATGCCCAAACCTGATTCTTAATCAAGACACTGTGTTGTGATGATCCACATATGTAAGACGTTTCATCAATTTATGCAGAACGATTTAAAACCTTTGACATGAACCTCCATTTGACCTTTGATGCAGGGACCCAAGTCTTGCTCGAGGCACTTCATCTTGTGATTATCCATGTATGTGTAAAGTTTTATCAATTGATGTTGAGCAGTTCAACAGTTATAGTCTAGGGGTGGGTGGCACACAAGTTTGTATCTTCAAAGAGACCAATAAGGTAAGCCTCTGAAGCTTCCTGAAGAGCCATCACAGCAGATGACTGAAATCAGAAGCCAGTCTTTAAATCTTGGGTGATTTCTCAGATATGACATTGGAAGGGCAGTTTCCTGATTATGAGTTCAGTACTCTTTTCATAGCGCCTGATCTCACAAAAGGGTACAGTGCCAGGATGGTACCTATGGGGTTTCTTAATTCCACCAGTAGCGCGAGTAGACTCGTGAGCTGCCTTAATGGCAAGCTGATTGGGGACAATACCAAACTACTACTATGTCATAAATGCAAAAAAAACTTTTTTTTCTACGTGAAGGTCAAAATATGATGATAAAAACCCACTCTAATAGAAAGTTTATGCCTTCAGAAGTTGTAATACTAATAATGCCATTTTTTATCACGCCAGCCAAAATAATCATGCTATAGATTGGGAATCAAGTGAGGTACTTTATAAATGTAATAATTACACTGGCCAACAAAATGAAACTTTTTTTTCTCATCACAAACATGATCACACTTTTCTTAATGCATTTTTCGCGCTGATTCCGAATCTGGTTTTATTTCTTTTCTAGCACGTAGTTATATAGATACACTGGTTTTGATATTTTTAAGTTTTTGATATTGCTATAAGAAAATTTATGGATGTATAGATCACACTTAGGAATGCTAAACAACAAATACATCATATACTTTATTCAATGTACTTATAAATAAAGAATATATACATTATTTTATTAAAAGCGCTGTGAGTGTGATTTCCTTTTGTAAATTTGGCCTGGATTGTCACGATACAGCATCCAACAATGGTCCGCCATCATGCTTTCATTCCAATATCCTTGGTAGCGCTTCTCCATCATCTGAATATCTTGATGGAAGCGCTCTCCTTGCTCGTCACTCACTGCACCAAGGTTTTCAGGAGAGAAATCTAAGTGGGAATGCAGGAAGTGAATATTTAACGACATTCGACACTCCATTTCTTTGAAGGCATCAAGGAGGTTCTTGACTCCATCCTTATACGCAGGTGACTTGTTGCTTCCAAGAAAGTTTTCACATATCCATTTGTGAATCCTGACTGCATACCCATAAGCATTCCTATAACTTTTAGATCTCCACAAACATTCCATTGATGACTCGTATTTGATTGCCTTAAGTAGTATATCCATATTGTCATATGTCTCTTTTAGATGGACGGAATGGGCAATGGGGATGGATGGCATTATATTACCATTATGCAAAAGAACTGCTTTCAGGCTTCTCTGCGACGAATCAATAGAGAGGCGCCACTCAGATGCCACATACGTCTGAGATATGGCTGTAAATAGTCCATTGATGTCATGGCAATAACAGAGAGGACCGTCTACTGAAAAGAATGCTGTTAATTCAAAATTCCGCTTTCGGTAGTAACTAATACGAACATTGTTCTCAAGTAAATTGTTCTCCTTTAGTCTTGAGGCGAGAAGCTCTGATTTCTCTTTAGACAGCGATAAGTCTCTAACAAGATCATTCAACTGTCCTTGGGTTAACTTTTTAGGCTCTAAATGTCTACCTTCAAAAGTGTACTCTGGTTCTGTAGATGGTCCGGAAATGCCAGTTGCACCTTCATCACTTTCCATGTCATCTATGATAGAATCTAGCCTATCACTTGGGGGAATTGGAATGGGCAATGTTTCATCATGTTTTACTGGTCTACGTGCTGAATCCAAGTTTGGATATACAATCTGGTGTTTGTTCTTGGCAGAAAACCCCATTAAGTTCACACTACAAAAATAACAGTCTTCATGATGATCTCTCGGCTCCCTCCATATCATGGGTATGGCAAATGGCATTGAAGCTTTCTTTTTGTTAAGCCAATCACGTAATCCATTTGAACAGCCAGAACAGATTTGATGTGGCGCCCATGGTTTATCTTGGTCACCTAGATGGCAACCAAAGTATAGCTTGTATATTTTCTTAATGTCAGTTGTAATACTTCGTTGCTGTGTTTTAGTTGTGAACTGGCCGCATACGAAACAGAACTTGTCGGGGTCATTCTTACATTGTCGAGGCATGTTGACTGACCTGAGCAAACTATAAATTCAAAAAAAATGTACACCAACTTGACACAAGTTCTTGGACTGGACTGATCTTTTGACACACAAAGCACGGCGTTGTTGCCTGAATCACAATGCTGCTAGACGTAAAAGCTCACACCTGAAATACATAAGATGTATAATTAAGATAATTGAAATAAATAAGATGAATAAACTAAAAAAACACAATAAAATAAACACAATCAAATGTTGAAATATTAGTATTTTGCCTATTTAAAATGGTTAAATCTGTGGTTATATATATGCCTTCATCTTGAAAACTATACGTGCTAGAAAAAATCTGAATGCAGTTTTGGAATCAGCGTGAAAAATGCTATCCAGCCAACACAAATTTTACTCTGATGAAAAATCTTTGTTGACCAGTGTTATGTCAAAAGAAAAATAATAGAATCTGTATGTATAGAACAAGACGATAATTTTAATTTGTGCGAAGGTACTTATAACTTGGACCCTTTAATGAGATTCTTGGTAAAAAAATCCCTTACGGAGTCAGGTGAACGGGTTCTAGCCTAAGTGTGAATTTCTTAAAGGTCTCTGGATTGTTTCCTTACTCGCTTTTGGTTCATTCAGTTTTTTTTTTTTTTGGTAAAATGTAAATCGAATAATAAATGAACGTAAATGTAATAATGGAAGTAATAAATGTGGAAATGAATATAAAAATAAAGGTAATAAAATAAATGTAATAATTAGTGTAAAGGTAATAATAATAAATGTTAAAAAATGTAAATGCAATAATAAATGCAGTAATTATGTCAAAATAATAGAATCTGTATGTATAGAAGAAGAAGATAGTTTTAAATTTTTGTAAATGTACTTATAAGCGGGTCCCTTTAATAAAAATGCCCTTCCAGTGTTGGAAGAATGGGATCTAACCTAGGTGCGAATTTCTTAATGGTCCCTGGACTGTTTTCCCTCTTGTTTTTGGTTCATTCATTTTTCTGTATCCACCCGAAGAGGATGCCAGGGCATCGAAACTGTTGTGGAAATAAACTCTGTCTATTAGAGTGGGTTTTTATTATCATACTACTTTGTCAAAAATAAACGTAAAGTTCCTACTGAAAGACCCTACCTCAGAATCAACCTTTGCATGTTTTTGTATTAAGAGACGCACAGTTGGTAACTGTCCATAAAAAGCACTCCACATGAGAGCTGTCAATGAATTAGCATCAACTTCATCCACATTCAAGTCTGAAATTAGACAATTAAACAACTGGAGGTTGGATATAATGAAGAATTAACATTCCTTATCCATTTCACACACAAAAAGAAGGAACAGAGTTGTAGTAACAAGTGAAAATCAGAATAACCAATTAAATGTTCAGTAAATTAGGTCCTACTGTATAAAATTCAGGAAATGAAGAAATGGTCAATAAAAACAAAATTAACAATTACTGTTGCATTAAAAAATCACATGCTAAACTCAGCGAGTTAGTTTTACAGAATATACCTAGCTTATTCAAGCCTTATTTCCATCTTTTTAAATAGAATCTATGCCAGTACTCCTGCAAAGATTTAAACAATAAGACTAAACATTATTTTCAACATGGAAGCTAATAGCTAACTATGATATAAAATGGAAAATTTTGTTAGCCATTTTTAATTGGTCATTTTCAAAATAACTTGCTCACCTGTTGTGAAATCACTTGAATTAATTTCTCCCATTGCTGCCTTACTATGGAAAGTGAATTCATCTGGAAGAACTTGAACAGTCTGTGTGGTTTCAATATTTCCCCTTTGAAGGTTAGTCAAAATGGTGACAGGCTGAAATAAGTGTAAAATAAACATAACTTGTTTGGAGATGTCTATTAGAATTTTAGGCTATTTCAGAATGACATCAATATCCCTTCCTATATTTGTGACCTTGACCTTTGATGCAAGAATGCAATTCTTTCTCATGACACATCGTCTTGTGATGATGCTGTACATGGATGATTTCATCAATTTATGTTTCATGGTTCAAGAGCTATGGCATGTACCTCTATTTGACCTTTGATGCAGGAACCCTGAGTTTTGCTCAAAATGCACCATCTTATGATACAGAGATACAAGCTAACAAAGACCCTAAGACTCCAGGCTAGCCCATAGGAACAATTAGAAAGAAACAAGAACTGGAACTGTCAGAATGACATCAATATCCCTTCCTGTATTTGTGACCTTGACTTCTGGTGCAACAATCTGATTCTTGCTTAAAAGACTGCCTTATGATCATCCATATTAAAGTAGGTTGATTTTCCGCAATTTTTTTGATATCGACTTTGGACTAGTCGAGATAGTCAGGGCTTAATATGATGATAACTGACAAAAAATTTCAGATCCCTAGCTTTAACCGTTTTTGAGGAAACCGTTTCAAAAATCGTCAAAAAATCGTACCGAAAAATACCGCATTTTCGCAATTTCGGCCAAAAAAAACATGCTATTTTCATAAAAAAATCCTGAAAAAAGTTACAATTTTATTGAAAAAAAAGTAAAAAAAAACATGTACAGAGTCAAATAGACACATTTAGATCCCAAGATCATCATAATTTTCACTGTAAGAGCCCTTAGAAGCAAAGGAAGGCCTCATTTGGCGGCTTAGGGCTTTGGCCAGAATGTGTTTGTGCCTTGATTCGAGTCCATAAACAGTATGGGAAGCTTCAGATGTCAGCTTCACAGCCTTTTCAACACTCTGAGAATGTGAAGGCAGATCAGGCAGCTCCAGCTTGGTGCCATTCAGCAATGCTTCTTGAAGCTCCTGGTCAGAAAAGTCTTCTGTGAGAGCAGGTTCACAGATGCCACTTTGAGAAAGGTTGATTAGTTCTGACCAGTGGGTAGCTTCAATGTTGATGGCTGTGATCTTCTTCAGCCTCTTCTTGGCTGGCTTCCCACTTCTGAAAGAATAATAATTAATTTATTTTTTATTCCAGTTTAAGATTTAATCCCTATTAGTCTCAGAATTGCTGATTTAAATTAAACTTAAATTAAAAAAAAAAAAAAAAAAACGAGTTCTATAAATCCCCATAATCGAATTTTTTTTCAGAAAGAAGGTAAGATTATTTCCATTATCAGAGGGGAAGTGGGGAATTGGGATAAGAAAATGTGAAAAAAAATTCGATTATGGGGATTTATAGAACTCGGGCCTTTTTTTTATTAAATAAATCCCCATAATCAAATTTTTTTTTTTCACATTTTTTAAATTAATAAATGCTTACCTGATGGACAGAATTTTCTTGAGAGCAACTTCTCTCACTTCCAAGTCATCAGACTTCATCATGGAGTACAGCACATCTTGGGCAGCAAGGCAAAAGCATTGTACTTCAGGTTCTTGAAAGCAACACCCTGGATTTCTTCAGACTGCTGCTTGATCCTCTGGATCATGTTGAAGATGTACAGCTGCTGATTGTGGAACTTGCTGTCCCTTTTGATCTCAAACCAACTGACTGCATATACTTCCACAATGAACTTGATGGCCTGGTAAAGCTTATCCTGTAGTTCTGGAGGGTAAGCACCTCTGGTCCACAGACACATCAATCTAATTGCCAAAGTCAACCATCTTGCATGGTTTAATGGTCCAATTTTCCAGGCAGCAAATCTTGGGTTGACTTTGCCCCTGGAAATTCCAAGCACATACTCCAAAAGAAGCCTCTGGTCGCTACTGAGATCATTCAGTGTCTCCTCAGCAAATTCCATGTCATCCAGGGGGCCACTGAGTTTGGTGAATTCCACTTGTGGCAGATCTTGGTAATCAATTTCACAGTTTTTTCCCAGCGGACCAGTGAAAGCAAAGACTTTTGGTACTGCCATCAAGATGCTTGAAAACAGCTCTGAAAGGAAGCTCATTCTGATGGAGTGAACAGCCAATGGTGTGCAATTTCCACTCAATTTTATTTTCCAGAGCTGTTACAAGGCCTCCCTCCCAGCCAGTGTTTGTATTTGCGTTGTCAAGGAGGACAGCTTTCAGGGTATGAACACTGTTAAACTCCTCCAAGACACTAGCAACTTCTTCACCAAGAAGAACTCCAGTCGCACCTTTAATTGGGATGACTCTGTGAGTAAGATATGTTCCACTTTCAGTTCCCGGCTCCTTTGTGAAAGTCAAATGGTGCTCTTGTCCCTTTCCTTTCTTCAGCTTAGTCTCCCCATTTTCATCCTTAACTTCTCTGTACAGCAAAGTGTCCTTGTCAACTTTCCCATCAACCCCAATACAGACTAACTTTTCCAGACCCTCGTTGTGCTTTTCATCACTTTTCACTTTCATTCTAGCTTTTTCCCTGTCCATTTTCGATTTATCAACTATTATCTGTTTCACATCAAGGCCAGGCTTAAGCAGGTCCATAGCTTGTAAGTCCAGGAGGAAGGCATTAGCAAGACTTGCCCCAAGATTGGAAGAAACATCACCCCTGATCAGTTCCATGGCATATCTGGGGGTTTTCAAAAAGCTGTAACCTCCACTTGGGTGCCTCCTTGGCTTGAACTCTTCAGCTTCACCACCAGATGGCTGAAATGAAAATAAAAAATAAATCACTAAAGCAAAAGTGGGGGAAAATAGGGAAAAAGTAGGGAAAAATATTTGTAAAAATCGACGAAAATGGGGGGAAAAGAGTGGGAAAATAGGGGGAAAATGGGTAAAAATTCAGGTAAAAAGTCGGCGAAAATGGGCGAAAAAAAGAATAAATTACTAAAGCGAAAAGGGGGGGAAAAGGGGGGAAAAGGGGGGAAAAGGGGGGAAAAAGGGGGGATAAATTTGGGTAAGAATGGGATAAGATATAAAAAAAATATATATTACCTCTCCTGGTTCTCCTGAGCTGGATTCAAAAGAAATATCTTGTGAAGGTGTGGAGGCAAAAGTGGCCAAATCCACTTCCTGCTGCTGTTGAATCTGGCTCTGTAATCTTTCTGCTTCAGCTGCAGCCCTCTGCTCTCTCTTCACAGCAGCTTTATCCACAGATCCCAGCTGGAAAGAGCCCTTGGGTCCTATTTTGACCCTCTGATCTCTCAAGTATTCCCTCTCCTCTACTGGAACCTGAAATATTAAAGTATATTAAATAACGGATCTAAAATAAGAGATAAAACCCTGAAAAAAAATTGGTTATTAATTTCTATTACCAGGGAGGGAAAGGAAGATTACAGGAGGAAAATGCGGATATTTTTCAATTACAAGCATTGAATTTCCTTCCATTTAAAAGGCACCTAATCGCACTAAGTTAGGCCAGTTAAAAGTTAAAAAAATAATAGCATTACCTTCTTACTGGGAGGACAAGTGCAGATTATGTGCTGTGTTTGATAATTTTCTTTCTTGCACTTCACAGCATTGTCATCACAGGGACGAACAGGTAGCTTACAGGTGCAAGCAGAAATGTCAAAAAGTTTATCCAGCTTTTCCTCCAGATTCTGCTCCTGGATTGTAGAGAGAGATTTCCTGTTTATCTCTTTTGCTTTCTTGAAGCACACTTTATCCACCAATTTCACTACATAATATTTCTCATACATGGGCAGCTGCGGGTTCACTGCCTGCCAGATCTCAATCACATCCTTTGCTATCATTTTAGCAATATCATAGTCTTTCAAGTTCGGGTGGCTGTTTTGGAGGAAATAACTGTACTGGATAACTTGGTGGAGGGTAGGAGGCTCTGTTTTATCCAAAGGGGAAGGCTGGCCACTGAATTTTTTGGCACTATCACTTCGAGTTAACACCGCAGACTTCCATTTTTTACCCATTTTTAAGAAATATCTGAAAATAAACACAATTAAATGAACGCATCATAAAATAACTTAATTTAATACACATTTTATAGGTAAATATTAAAAAATACAAAATAATATACTAATAAACATCTATAATGCATTTACAATAAGTTTCAAGCATCATTTTGTTAAAAAAGCCGAATTTTAATTGATTATTTTGATGAAATAAGGTCCAATATTTTGTTTGTTTACATTGCGCGAATGCCGCACGCACAATTTTACGCATAAAATTTGGCAATTTTACAACTTAAAAATAATTAACAATCCTCAAAAAATACAATCATTTTCACAAATATGAGTTGGTGCAACGTTTTTTATACATTAATACCTTTCTATCTAGACTAGTCCAAGATCACAGTTCCAAAATCAACCTACCCTAATCCATATGTATGTGAAATTTCATCAATAAAGCTATGACATGGAGGCAACCTTGAACCTTAATGCAGGGATCTAAACCTTGTAATGATCTTGTGTGTGAAGTTTCATCAATTTATGTTTAGTTCACAAGTTATTTTGTGGCTCTCCACTTGACCTCTGTGACCTTGAACTTTGATGTAACAACTTAATTCTTGCTTGTGATACGTGTATCATCTTGTGATGATCCATGTGTATGTGAAGTTTCATCTATTTATGTTGAGTGGTTCCAAAATCATGATGTGGACCTCCAATTTGGCTTTGACCTGTAATTTGTGACCTTCAACTTTGCTACAATAACCTAATTCTTATTCATGATACATCATTGTGATGATCCATATGTGTGTGAAGTTTCATCAGTTTATGTTGATTAGTTCAAAAGTTATAGCCCAAACATGAAAAAGCTCCATTTGACCTCCAACTTCTATTTGTGACTTTGACCTTCAACGTAGGGATCTGAGTCTTGTTCAAAATACATCTTGTAATGATTCATACATGTATGTCTGAAGTTCCATATGCCACAGACCTCCATTTAAACTTTGACCTTGACTTTTAATGCAGGGCCCTCAAATCTTGTTCAAAACACCTTGTCTTATGATTAGTGTGTGTGTGTGTTGTGTGTGTGTGTGAGAGAGAGAGAGAGAGATAGCCCAGACTCAGAAGTGTGATGAGTGGATGGATGAAGAGACAAGTGCAATACAGTATGACCACTCCAAATTTATTCTATCATGGTCATAATGAAATCATTTTGGGTAACGAAGTCATAAAAAGGTAAAATTTGGCATGTGCTCATATTTCCTCTGTACTGTATTAAGCCATTTGTCAAGTTTCATGAAAATCAAAAGAAGTCATGCAAGTTCATGAATGATCTGATACAGAATAAGCCAGTTATATCTACCCTACTCTATGGGCTGTAAAGATAATTACCATAGACCTACATAGGGCCTCCTAAGGCATGGGTTCTCTTACCCTGTATGGAGAAAATGCTGAACTTCTTCTAGGTGGTTTCCAGGATGAAATATCTTCTGTAGCTTCTTCCTTTACAACTAAATTTCCATCTTCTTCTGATGAGGATGTCATCTTTAACAACTATTAGTAAAGTGTTTATGGAACCTAATCATAATACTTTACACAAACATAAATTGTATCAGATTAGGATAGCCTATAAGGAATGAACCATTTTAATTTTTTATGTACCAAATTTTAAAAATATGCTTATTTCCTTACTAATCAGGGGTCTGGTGCTCAAGCATCCAAGTCAAGGGCTCAACTCCCAATGGTGCAGGTAATAATATCCTGGGAGTTAGTGCAATGTATTAGTTAGCATGAGTGCTGCACTACTTTCTGGCCCTCCTGTCTGATTATTATTAATAATGAGGGGTATGGGGGGTGGGGAGAGAAGAATTCCAACTCTGAAGAATTTAAATGAAATCTAAAAATTTAAATTTCAATGGTTAGCTACTAATAATTTTTACAATTTTCATATTCTTCATAAAACTTGAAAGGAATTTCAGCAGCTACTTAACACAATAAGGATATTCACCAACAGGGCAAAGTTATAGCTATCAAGTTTCCTTATCACAAAAATCAATCCTCAAAAAGCTTCTTTTTTTTTAAATGTTGCAAACCTGTGAACAGTGAGGGGTGACTGTACTTGCGTGACTTTATGAACACCCTTTATAAAGAAAAAAAAAGGCTTTTTTACCACACTAATTACATTTAAGTAAAAATGGGACTGTTTTTTTTGGGGGGTTTTCAAAAATTATTCCAGATTAATGGAGGACAAATTATCAAGGTACACTTAACTTTAGCAAAGCTTTTGGGGTTAACTATTACTATTTATCATGATGGGTACAGGGAAAGCAGTCAAGCCAAGAGTAATAAAACAATCAGAAATCAGGGGTTAAAGTATTTTTATACTAATGCACAAAATCTTAGGAATAAAGATGAACTATTCAGTTAGCCCATATGATTAGTGAAAATCTAGATATCATTTGTATTAGTGAAACAGCTATTCAATGACATCAGAGCAAAGTATGAATTAAGTGGATGTGCAATATATCTTTATGAGAATGGATAGGCAGGGCAGTGTCTGGTCCTATATACAGGAATACCTCAAAATTCGTCATTAATTCATTCTGGAATAACACTACGAAATATAAAATGACAAAATTTGAGGTAGATTATAACAGGTTTCAATGAGAAAACATTTTACTGTATTATGTTATTAAACAGATTAATTCATCAACTTCTACTCATTTTTCAGCAAAATATAATGTATATTGCATTGGTAAACAGTTGAATTTCATCAATTTCGATAATTTTTTTCACAAAATGACGAATCTGTGAATATGGATGACAGATTGCAAAACTATAGGTAGTAAAAGATTGATGACAAATCTGCGAAATGACGAATTTTGAGGTATTCCTGTATTACCTTTGGAGTGCTGCACAAAAAAAAAAAAAAAAAAAAAAAAGTATACAAATCAATTTTTTTTGTATTGTGAATTGACAGATCAAACATTAGACATGAATGAATCTGCAAAAAAAAGGTGTATTCTACTTTGTGGTGTGGTGAGGCATTGAAAAGCATAGGTGGTGAGCAGGGAGGATAACAGGACTCGAATGATGCACATAGCACTTTAAGGATTAAGAATAAATTAACTTCAGTTCGAAATGATGATAGAAATCAGACAAAAGGGTGGAATCAGTATAGGTTGATATTAGTGTATCAAGTACATTCAGATAGGAGCATTTTACATACTTCCAAGCAAAACTTAGGAAGGTGATGATAGTATGGTTCAGGACATAAGAAATGGATATAATGTCAGAACATTAACAAGAACTATGTCAGAATGGTATCAGTGTCACGTCCTCTAACTGTGACCTTCATCTTTGGTGCGAGAAACTGAGTCTTGCTGGCAACACATCACCTTGTGATGATCAATATGAGCATGAAATTTTATGAGTTTATGTTGAGTAGTTAAAACATTATGGCATGGACCTCCATTTCACCTTGACCCTTGACACAGGTATCCAAGCCTTGCTAAAAACACATTGTCTTGTGATCATCCATGTGTGTGCTTAGTTTCATTAATTTATGTTGAGTAGGCCTTCATTTGACCTAAAGTTGACCTCTATCTGTAACTTTGACCTTTGATATATGGATCCCCTACCCCCTTTGAGTCTTGTAATGATCCATATATCTGTGAAATTTCATTAAGCTGCATAGAGTGCATTTTTGACCTTGAAGGGACTTGAGTCTTGTTCAAAACACATTCTATTACAATGATCCATAGCCTACATGCAACAAGTTTTATCAATTTATGTAGTGAACCTTCAATTTGACCTTTGACTCCTATCTATGACCTTGGCTTTTGATACAGGCACCCAGAGTTTTGTGATGATCCATATGATAGCATCATCAAGTTATGAACAGCACTACAGCAACTCAAATGTTAAGGCATGGATCTCCATTTGACCTTTGACCTCTTTGTGACCTTGATCTTCAATGCATGGAGAGCATTACTCAAAATGTACTGTCTTAAGATTACCCAGCTATGTGTTTTTATGTTGTTAGCTCAAAAGTTACAGCTCAGAAATGAAAAGTTCTATTTGACCTTTGACCCCTATTTGTGACCTTAACCTTTGATGCAGGAACCTAATTTTGCTCAAGATACATCATCATCTTATGATCTGTGTGTGTTTGAAGTTTCACCAATTCATGTTTAGCAGTTCAAAGTTATAGCAAGGACATGAAAGTGTGATGAATAAACAGACAGACAGACAGACAGACAAGTGTAATCTAGTATAACCCCCTCCAAATTTTTTGGTTGGGAACATAATTAAATGAGATTTCAACCTGCTTCATATAGACTAACTATTTAAAAGGTAATAATAGGAAAGGCAACTAGGGATCAAGCAATCTTAGATTTGGATCTATCTAATGATTTTCAAGTTATTGATGGGGCCCCTTGCTTTTTCTTATATATGCCCATTCCACGCATATGTCAACTTTTGATGAAAATTTGAAACTAACCGAATTTACAAAACTTTATATTGTTTTTATTCCTTAAGATCTCTAGTTTTCAAAACTACAAACAGATTTCAAATATCTCCATTATTTATAAGGCAATGACAAAAGATATACAAGTATGTTCTGATATGTTACACACTAGAGAAACAAGGCAATTTTCAATTCCACATACAAAATAAACAGTAGTAAATATAAGGTAAAACCATTCAGCTGCATACAGTACACATTTTTAGCTACAAAAGGCTATTTGCAGGTTTATCTTAGATATCTTAGTTATTGTGTGATGTGCACTTGAAAACTATGGGTGAAAGAGGAATGACTTACGCAAATTTCAGTTTTTTTTTATCTAGTAAAAACAGCTTACATCTGATCATGCTCCACCTTTGTTTTCTCTTGATTTTTATGTACCTTTACTGCCATGATTCAGTTTTGTTATCAACATCTCAGGTTTGTCCACAAACAGCATCATGGTCGTTCCCAATTCTCGAGTAATGGTCGTACCTGGACCTCATGACTCCAGATTCCTGGGATCTTGGGAGCATTGCTCCAGTAAATTTGACCATGAGAAAAAGTAAATTTGGGTTTGGGTTTTGTTCATCCGCTAGACGTTATGCAATTTTTTTGCATATACGTTCTTGTACAAACCAATTTTTTTAAATTACAAATTTAGTTATTTTAAGTTTAGTTGGTAATTCCATATTTAACAATTATTTTTATTTTTTGTTAAGCTTCAATGTTTTGATAATTAAAATTTTATTAAAACGTATATTTTTTTAATATAAAATTATCAGGATTGGACTATGTTCCATTGATCTCGGCCAGGTTTGATAAATTGGCCAGATAATTACTTGTGCGGTTTTTAAGTAATCCACCATGACTCTAGAATTGAAAAGTTTAGTTAAGTTTAAACTTACTTTAACTTACCTACTTTTACTTACTCTTCCTTACTTTTACTAAGTTTAAAGCACTTACTTTACTTACTTTCATTGTACTATATTTACTCACTTTTACCATACTATATTTACTAACTTTACTTATTTTGTATTTTTTCAGGTAGTCAATAATCAATAATGGATCCTAATATTGATGAAGTTGGAGAGAAAAGTGAGGGTATTAAAAGGGGTTACTTTTGTGGTCAATGCAAGAACAAATATTCAAAGAAGCAAAACTGGGAGGAACATTTTAATTCCAAAAAAAATATTTGTTACAATACAAGAGGTCCCAGAGTTTGGGCCCACAGCTTAGATATTGCAGTAAAGAAATACCAGGATGAAGTGCAGCAAAGAGATACGGCAAAGCAGTCATTTAGTTTGTTCACAAAATGTGCTAGTGCTAGACCTCAGAAAAATGAACCAACTTCATCAACTGCTAATCTAGAAAATGAAACTTTTTCACTAGATGTTTCACAGACTGAAGAAAGTGCTTCTCCTCCACCTAAGAAACAAAAGGTAAGTGAGGAATCTGCGCATCAGACTAACAAAACTGCTTTAGAGGAATTTGAAAATTCCAAAATCCAGAAGACATTGAATGCAATTTTGCGCCTAACAAAAGAAACTCACCAAGCTGTTGTGGTTAATAAAGAGAAGTCAAAATATGCCTTAAGGTGAGTTATAAACTGTACATTATTGTATTATTATGTTTAGCTAAAACAATTTGTAATTGGTATGTTGTCAATTCAAGAGTTTACTATCATTAACCTATCTAGTGGTGTAAGGGGGAAAAAAAGTAAATTCAGAGCTGTGCTCCAGTAAATTTTTTCAAATCTGGAGTCATGTACCTGGTACAGAGTTACGACCATTACGCATGTTTTACTTGTTTCATTATACCTCGTGTAGCTTTTATTTTAGTTGTTTATTAATAACTTGCTTTATTTCTCTTTTTAGATTTCTGAAAAGATAAAATAGACTCTAGGTGTGTATACGTACATTTAACAGCTGGCAAAATGCCACCAAAGACTGCAGCAGAAAGAATGCGACTTTATCGCCAACGTAAGAAGGCAGCATATCCTGAAACCTGGAAAGCGAAAAATGCAGAAAAGTGTAGGAAGTATAGACAAGGTCTGACAGCACAGCGAAGGAAGAGATCTAGTGCTAAAGCTGCAGTAAGGAAACAACATTACAGGCCAAGGAGGAGCGAACAGGGAGAAGAATGACCTGTCTACAAGTCTCGGCAAGCCTTGGGCAAAGCTGTGATGAAAACAGCCCGTGCCTTGCCTTTCAGCCCAAGGAAAAGGCAAGTTGTCATTACCAACATTGTCCAAAAGGTTGGTCTGAATCTTGCAGTTCCTCCAGCCAAGAAACCAAAGCTGTCAACAGCATTGACCAAGGAGGTGAAGGAAGCTGTGGCCTCCTATTATAAAAAGGATCATTTATCATGAGCCCTGCCAGGAAAGAAACAAAGTCAGTACGATCAAAGGAGTCTGGGAAGAAAGAGCATGTTGCCAGAAGGGTCCTCTGCTATACATTGAGGGAGGTGTACCAGCTGTTTAAAGGAGAGTCAAAGCATGCTGGCATGGAGATAGGGCTTTCAAGATTAGCAGAACTTTGGCCTGTAAAGTGGAACTTGTAAGCTACAAGTCACAGAATGTGTGCTGCCGTCCATACTGTGAAAACATGAATTTTCTCCTCAAGGCAGCCAGGTGGAAAGATATCAAATCCACCTTTGACCTAATCGACCATCTAGTGTGTGACTCTAATAATGTGTCATGTATGTAAAGAAAGTGTGATAAATGCATTTTGGTCAAGGAGTGTTCTGATGAGATTGAAGCTTTAATGGATGATGACAGCACAGACATTCTTGTACGTCAATGGGATGGTGGTCACCTCAAGACAGAAGAATTGCCAACACCCTCGGAACTTGCATCAGAAATTTACCAAAAAATGGGTACCTACGTTACACATACCTATAATATAAGGTTGCAGTCCAAGGCCTTCTCAAACCATAAGGAAACCCTGCTCACTCAACTGAAGACCATCATCATTCAAGTTGACTTCGCAGAGAACTACAGCATCAAGCACCAGGATGAGGTCATGACAGCACATTGGGCCTCTACACCACCAAATGAGGCAGTCACCATTTACACTTGCGTGATCCATTACGTACAGGGTAATGAGGTGAAAGTGCAATTGGTTGCAGTCATTTTAAACACCCCACACCATAGCATGTTAGTCACAGGTCTTCAACAAAGAGATCTTGAGATATGTAAAGGAGGAGCTCTTGGTCGACATAGATAAGATCATTCTGTGGACAGATGGGGCTGCCTCCCATTTCAAGAACTGAAATGCCATGGCAGCCATAATATTCTACAGGGAGCTCTACAAATGTTCCGTAGAATGGCATTTCCATGAAAGCTACCATGGCAAGGGTCCACATGATGGCATTGGAGCAGTATTGAAGTCTAATGTGTACAAACCAGTAAGGGACCAAATCAACTTTTAGTATATGTAAATTAATTTAAGTCTGTAAATTAAATTAAATTAATATTTGTATTCTATTAAATTAATTCTATCTGTAAAAATTAAATTAATATCTATATTAAATTAAATTAAATTAATATATAATAATTATAATTTCAGGTACTCAGAGGACGATGCACTATCACCAATGCAAGATCTTTCTATGAGGCTGCAGAGAAATTCGTCTCCAAGACCAAATTAATATATGTTCCAAAACAGGAGATCAATTCACAGAAAAGCATTTTTGACAACATCTGGAAGAATGTTAAAGCAGCCAAGGGGATCCAAAAGTGCAGGTATGGGACCATATCACATAGCTCTGAAAACCAAGTAGTAAATTGCAATGTTAGATGTATATATTGGTACAGAATGAAATCACATCTGAGGTCAGAATAAAAGTTTTAAAATTAATCAAATATTTTCTGGTACTGTGCAGGAGGATCCAAGTGCTTGACAAATACTGCATTGAGCTCTTCTATGACAGCCATAACATCCAATCGTATACCACCTGCAATTTGTTACCATCTGGTGCATATGAATCTGAGTCGGGCACCAGCACAGGCTTCGAATCCTCAGACACAAATGACCCTGAATGCACCTTCACAGTTCCTACAACTCCTGACAGCTCGATAATTGTCTCCTCATCCCCAACAAATGTCAAAAGACCACAGGTATGCAAAACTGTGATTTTAAGCTAATTTCATTTTCATTTTAAGCGGAATTTTCATATTATATGCTCTTCTTTTATTTTTTATTTATTTATTTATTTTGGTTAATTTTTATTATTAATTTTCATTTATATGACACAGGTTGGGGAGTATGTCCTTGTCAGGTACACCACCAAAAGAAATACGAAAAAGTTCTACATAGCTATCATCGAGTCGAGAAGATCGATCTGACTGCTGCAACTGGTCTACTGCATTAGTTACATGAAGAAATCCTCTGAGTCAAATTTCACCTTCCCAAGTAATCCAGACATCGATGTTGTGGATTATGAAGACATTGAAAAACAGCTTCCACAACCGAACATTTCCAATCGTGGGATGCATTCATTCCCTGAAGTTGATTCCCAAGTGGAACAGTCTAATAATTCAAACTAGTTTTATAGCCTGTAGTTTACATTTGCTTAAATTAGTGATGTTAGAAAATGCAAAATTTTTGGTGAATTTATGAGTAACAATAAAAAGTGATAAACTGGCCCAAAGTGCATTCATATTACAAAACATTTAAATTATTTATAAGAATATACATATATCAAGGAATCTTACTGATACAAGTAAGTCACATCACAATTTGATTGCTTTATTTGCATATTTTTACAGAAAATTCAGAGGGCTACGACCGTTACCATTATGGAAATATAAGGAATGACCATTACACCACCAGATTGCTAATAACTAAAAACCTAAAGTACATACTTCATTGTTAACACCACCATCAGAAACGCTGTTCCCTTGAGTATGTTTGCTATAAATATTAAAGTCCTAGGCCTTCACAAATCACAGAGTTTGAGAATAGAAACACATGGAGTATGCGTAAGGTGGCATCAAGGGTATGACCATTACCTCCACTTTCGGCTATTGTAACTTCAAACGTAATACAGTAAATTAAAATCCTTTTGCAGTAAATTAATCCTTAGACTATTACCTCAACACCATTAACAAATTATTGGTTTATTGCAAGTAGTCTGAGAATTATTGCACTAGGAATGTAAAAACCTGTGTTCAAACAGTACGACTGTTATGATGGAATGACCCTATATATTAATGATTTAGATGTCAGCCTAGTCAGTACAGTTTCAAAGTTTGTGGATGACACGAAGTTGGGTGGTAGGGTGATTAATGACAAAGAGAGAGGTAAAATCCAGGAAGATCTGAATAAAATCGTTGATTGGTCAGTCACATGGCAAATGAGATTTAACATTGATAAGTGCAAAATTTTACATTTAGGTTCGCGTAATGGTAATTTTGCGTATAGTATGTCAGGGAAGGAGTTAGCAAGCATAGAGCAGGAAAAAGATTTAGGAGTTATAGTCACTGATGATTTAAAAGTAGTGAAACAAAGTATAGTAGTGGTCAATAAAGCAAACAAAGTGCTAGGTTTTATGGCTCAGAATTTTTAGTACAAATCGTGCAATATTATTGTTCCTCTTTATAAATCATTAGTTAGACCCCATTTGGAGTACACGATCCAATTTTGGAATCCGCATCTGGGAAAAGATATAGACAAAATCGAAAGAATTCAAAGACGAGCAACTAAGATCATTCCATCACTTAGGTCGAAGTCATACGAGGATAGGCTTAAGGAGTTAAAATTGACTACACTCAAGACTAAGAGGGTAAGGGGTGATCTAATCCAGGTTTTAAAAATTATGAATGGGTTTGATAACAGATAGAGATAGCTTTTTTGAAATATCTCAATATAATAGGAGTAGAAATAATGGGTGTAAGTTGACAAGTAGAAGGTTCAAGACAGCAGTTGCCAAAAACTTTTTTATGCATAGAATAGTAAATAGGTGGAATAGTTTGCCAGTAGAAGTAATTAGTAGCACATCTATAAACATGCTTAAAAATCAATTAGATGCATATGTTGATAGATTGGGTATAGTTTAAGGTAGTAAAATTAAGGCTTTGTGGCTTGGAACCCACGTAAAATTGTAGGTCCTCTCTGCCACCACAGAGGACATGCACAATACACAATTACGGACACAGTTAGGTAGACCAGCCATGAGTGGATCCTAGGATCTTTGTTGGTCTGGAACATTATTATAACATTATAATCATTAATTATATATATTAATATATGATACACACAGACTGTGCATGGAACAAAGAACTCTTCTAGGAAAATTAAATCCACTATAGTCCGAATAAGTAATGGTAAATGACAAACACTATAGTTTTTTTCTTTTTCATGATGTTAGCCTGACATGGGCAATGGGTCACTCGCAAAGAGGTCCCAAAAATATAGCTTCCCTCACCAGCTAGCTGCAAAGCAGATAGAATCCAGCTTTGGGGCAGGATCTAGGGTTTAAAGCAGCCTAGCCCCACTACATTTAGAACTTCAATATAAGCAAAAGACTCGTTGCCTTCACGTTCGATTGAATACATCAAAGAAAAAGGGGTAACTATTATACTTTTAGCCAAAAAACAAAACTTAAACCTCAACTGGCAGAATTGAGCATCCACTTTTCAAGGCACATAACATGTCTGTTTCATGATGGGAATGAACTCAGAATGGTTCTCTGAGGTTTTTTATGATACACACAGACTGTGCATGGAACAAGGAACTCTTCTTGGAAAACTAAATCCACTATAGTCCAAATAAGTAATGGTAAATGACAAACACTATGGGGCATTCCAGGAGAGATCACCCAATGCATGTCACCACTCCGACTCAGATTTTGATGAAAATTGACATATGGGGTTCTTCCGGGTGCTGATTTCACTGGTCAAAATAAAAAAGTTCTATGACCCATAGTTTTTGAGATATGGGCCCCAAAATCTTGGGGCCCACTTTACCACCTAACTTTAATGGGCAATAACTCCCAAACATCTTACGTAGACCTATAAAACTATACATTTTTAGAATCAGCATGAAGAGATCTATTAAATGATACCACATTCAAATGTGTAGAACAATAATGAAAATTTTCCCCCTTTTTTATTTTTGACCCCACCCCCCTAGGCAGTGAAATCCAAAAAAAATTTTCATTTATTAAACTTCCATTAATTGTTAAAAGATACAAACAATAAAAAATGGGTATCAAGTTGCAAGATATTTTAAAAATTATTGAAAAAATATGTACATTGTGAAATTTTGACATTTTTACGCCTGCAGACTAAAATAGAGAACTACAAATGATATATTCACATGGATGAAAATAAACAGCAAAAATACAAATTGAACACATATTACATCAAGTTGATTCATAATTACACAACATGAGTTTTTTCAACTCATTTTCTGGGAAAACATATTGATATGCATTGTTCCTGGCTTTAAAGTTGGTGTGCTTAATAAACCTAAAATTTTATCTCTTGATATGTGGCATGTATCTCTAATTTGTGGAAAGTAATAGTAAACACTATATCCTGATGGGTGCAAAAAGCTAACCTCAAAGTCATCAAATTCCTCATTATAGGAATGTACAAATCCCAACCATTTCTGATCATTGTAAGTACAAACTATGTACTCTCCTATTTTCGGATTAACTTCAACATTATCTTCACCCAGAAAAGCTTTGCTTATAATCCTCACCTCACCAACTTCATCAGAAGATAATTCAAATTTTTATGTTATTTGCATTAATAGGTACAAATCTGTGGAATTTTTGTGTTCCTGTTAGCCGCATACTTTTTTCATATCTGTCACTTAAAAATTTTTCCATAGCTTCAATTTCTTCAGAATTTATTAAAAAAAATTTATGCTGTCACTTATATTGTTTGAACAAAATTCAAACATGTCTTCTGGTGTTAATATTTGATTTGCGAATGTTCTCTGCATACTCGCTCTGGCTACAGATCTTTTCACTGTACCCCCAATCCCATCACAAGCGCTCTTACCATGGCTTGTGGCAAAGAAATGCCACTCACATTCCAGCCCAAAATCTTCATGTTTACAAATGTTAACAAAGTTGAAATGATTTTTATATTGTCCTGCACATCCATCAGTAAAATAATGTAATTTTTTGATATGAAGGTGGGATTTTCTAATAATAGGTATGAGTGTATTTAAAAAAGTGTAAACCATTGTAGTGTTATGTTTTGTATTTGGAGATAAAAAACAATAACTTGAATGTTTTGTTTCATTACTTTCTGGTTCCTTATAATATAACACAAAGGGATGCACTGTGCATTGGGTATTTTCCCAATGAAAACCTTGGGCTGCATCCTGTACTACAAATGAGTAGTTTTCTGAAAAGTCACCAAGAACTACAGCTGTATGGCTATTTAAATTATTCTTCAAGTTTTTTAGAAATGCACTCTGATTCTTTGCTATAAAGTGATGATGTGTCAATTTGACAATTTTTGTGCTTAATGAATTTATAAAATCATCTACAGATTCTGTTTTTTCAACCATATTGCATCGATCTGTAGTAACCCATTGTTTATATTTTATTTCCTCACATTCAGGATCGTTAACACTTTGAAAAGTGAGCAAAAAATTCTTAATACCTTGTTCTTTTGGACAGAGATTACATATTTGCATCATGCAATTCCTGTTGTTGACATCACACACTGCTTTCTCCATAAGAGTTGTGTATTCCAACCCTTTGACACCCAAAGCTGAGAATTGTATTTTGGCATTCTGGTGGTATGTACATACACACACAGAATGGGTACCAGCAGCTCCAGCTAAAACACAATGTCTGGGGCGAAGGCTGGCAAAACTAGAGAAGCCAATTTGGGGACTATCTGGATTATTTTTATAGAGACTAAAAGCTTCTTTCAGATTCATTAACACCAGTCTTTTCTGCACAGATTCTTTATACCCACATTTCTGATACTCAGGCAGTCTTTTGTACCTGGGCACAAATGACTAATTTCATCTGATTCGAAAAATTTCTGAACAGAATCTTTAGTACCTTTAGTTATTACTTTTCCTTTTGACATGGGTTCAATTTCAGGAATAATTCCAAGTCTTTGTTTTATATTTCTGCTTTTCTTAACTAAATATTCAGTTGTCTGAAATAGATTTATAGTTTTTGATATGGTAAATGGAGATAATGTCAATATTTTGAGTTTCCTCTCATAACTGTCAGTAGAATGGAAAGCTTCAACCAGTTCATTCATGAGATGAATCATTGACCTGAAACAAATTCATGAATGTATAATAGCTATAAACAAAACATTACATGTGCATATTAAATTTTTTGGATTATAATATTGATTTCAAGTGTAACAAAATGAGCATTCTTTGAGATAGAGTCAAATTAAACCAAAAATTATTTTGTGACCAAATGAATTCCAAATGATTTAATGGGCCCATTGATCTCCAATCTTTAGGGAGTTGTGCTTCTAGTTTCTACTATCAAAGGTGAATACCTACATTTTGTTTTTATGCTTCAGTTTTAGTTTAGGTATATTCCTACTTAATAATAGCGTATCATTTTAAAATTCATACCTTTGAGTTTCATGATCCAACTTTGTAGCTTTTGATGGGCTTGGGATCTCAATTTCTAAACTTGTTTCTAGCTTTCATTTTAAAGAATGACGTGCTTTTTCTATTGTTTGAATAGCTTTTGCTTCTTTTCTTGAGGAACCCAAACCATCTGAAATTTTTGAATTAATAAATATTTGACTCCATTTGATATATATGGACAATAATAATTAATATGTCAACATATTAATTTCATTAAGTTTTTCAGCAACTGCTGAAAAACTGTCTTGAAAGTAAATGCATTATTAAATAAATAAATAATATAAATAAAAAAATTATAAATATAAAAAGTACCTATCATTAAATACTTACGCTTCTTCACTGGAGTCACAGCAAGACTTTCTAGAACTTGAGAAACCTCTTCTTTGGCATTGATATACTTGGATCATATTCATCGCTTTCTGAAATAACATTCTCAGAAGACTGTGATCAGACTCTTCACTTTGTGATGTTGATAGCAACTCTGGTCTCTGGGTCAATAATTTTCTACAGTTGCTACATAGTACAGTATTCCTTTGTAGTTTCCATTTACATCGATCATAAAGTGATTGGCTGATGGTTCTTATATCCTTGTGTATTTTTCTTATGTTTTTGTAAAGGATCATCACAGTATCTAACCATTTTTCATTACTAAAAATACACAATTGTAAATCTCAAAAATAAGATATGATTTGACTCAAAATAAGCACATCTGTAATAAAAATAAGCATAATTAACAAACATTTGAGAGAGAGAGACTGCGTGAATATGAGTTATACATAGGATGTAAATATATCATTTGTAGTTCTCTATTTTAGTCTGCGTAAAAATGTCAAAATTCAATGTACATATTTTTTCAATAATTTTTAAAATATCTTGCAACTTGATACCCACATTTTTTATTGTTTGTATCTTTTAACAATTAATGGAAGTTTAATAAATGAAAAAATTTTTGGATTTCACTGTCTAGGGGTGGGGGTAAAAAAAAAATAAAAAAGGGGGGAAATTTTCATTATTGTTCTACACATTTGAATGTGGTATCATTTAATAGATCTCTTCATGCTGATTCTAAAAATGTATAGTTTTATAGGTCTACAACAAGATGTTTGGGAGTTATTGCCCATTAAAGTTAGGTGGTAAAGTGGGCCCCCAAGATTTTGGGGCCCATATCTCAAAAACTATGGGTCATAGAACTTTTTATTTGAACCAGTGAAATCAGCCCAGAACCCATATGTCAATTTCATTAAAATCTGGGTCAGTGGTGTGACAAATTTTTTATTTTTGGGATTTGTCCTGGAATGCCTCCCCCCCTATAGTTTTTTCCCTATCATGAAATGAACATGTTATGTGCCTTGAAAAGTGGATGCTCAATTCTGCCAATTGAGGTTTAAGTTTTGGTTTTTGGCTAAAAATATAATAGTTACCCCATTTTCTTTGATGTATTCAATCCGACATGAAGGCAGCAAGTCTTTTGCTTATATTGAGGTTCTAAATGTAGCGGGGATAGGCTGCTTTAAACCCTAGATCCTGTCCCAAAGCTGGATCCTATCTGCTTTGCAGATAGCTCATGAGGGCAGCTATATTTTTGGGATCTCTTTGTGAGTGACCCATTGCCCACGTTGGGCTAACATCATGAAAAAGAAAAACTATAGTGTTTGTCATTTGGGTCATTCTCTGTCAGATCAACCAGTGCCTAACACCCTCATCTCTCAGATTTTGCTGAAATTTGGTTTATAGGGAGTTTGTGGGCCCTGAATCCATTTCTGAAATTATAAGGTCAATCCGACCAACGGTTCAAGAGATATGACCTCGGGAAATTTGAGGTCACTTGCGAGGTCACTAACATTTGGCGACCCATAACCTGGGTAATAATGGTCACAATTATATAAAAGTATATATATTTAGAATCAGAAAACGACAAGGAATCCAAATATGCAAGTTTTAGAACTCTAGGTTGAAAATTAAAAAAGTTACACTGTAACCAAAATTTGAGGTCACGATTTGACCTCTGGGGTATCAAATGAGAATTTTTTTTTTAAATGTAAAAAATGAAGGCATAGGCATTGGCTATTAGAATCAGCAAAAAAAAGTTTGTTTATGTTAGTATTTTTCATGTAACTAACATATAAGTGAACACCATATTCATAAGTTGTGCGTCAATTCTACCTATTTTTTCACACTTAAGCTCATAATTTGACCTATAGAAATTAAAATTACATTTTTTTATAGATATAAAAACAAAGGCAAAAAATGTAAAATTGTATTTCACTGCTAATCTACACTGGCAATAATAGTTATAATAGTGAAAGGGGAAGACCTACTTAGAGGATTCATGTGCTAGCCTAATACAATTTTTGCATGCTCGATGCTCTCATCAATTTCTTTTTGTGGAAAAATGTATTGAATTCTGCTGCCTCCTCTTAGGGTAGGACAACTCATTACAGTTAATATATGATGTCCTGGCACTGCACATGAATCCTTGTTTGATGGATAATAATATGCACTTGATCCTGATGACCCAGAGAGATGTAGAAAGTTCACAGTGAAATCATCAAACTCTTCACAATATTCCTCCACAATTCCATACCAAACTTGCATGTCATAAATGCAGCCAACATACTCTCCTGGTTTGACACATTTTAGGTTACCAAGCATTGCAGGTTCATTAGTAAAATGACTTTTCCTTATTCTTTTCTTTTCTCCAATGCCACTTGAAATGGGATACACCATCAGTTCTTCCTTGTTTAGGGGAACAAATCTATGATATTTCTGAGTTCCAGGAATAGCCCTACTATCCTTGAATCGATGTTCCAACTGTTCTTCTGCATCTTTCAAATCAGCTGTAGTTACAAAGAAAAAATTTATCTTCTTGCTCAAGTTTTCTTCACAAAACTGAAACATGTGTTCTGGTGTAAGAATTTGCCTCTCTGTAGTTCTCTGCAAACTGGCACGAGCAGTAGCTCTTTTCACTGTTCCTCCAATCCCATCACATGCATTTTTGCCATGGGATGTAGCAAAGAAGTGCCATTCACAAGATAGACCAAAATCCTCTTCATGGTAACAGAGATTTGTGAAGTTGTATCTGTTCTTATATTGGCCAGCACATCCATCTGAGAAATAGTGCACCTTCTTCAATTGTGGGCATCTGAATTTAACATATGTCATAAGCTTCAATATGAATGAGTAAACCATTATAGTGTTGTGTTTTAGTGATGCAGATAAGAAACAGACACTAAAATGGCTAAGTTCCTGGTCTGCAGATGATCTATAATAGATGACAAAAGGGTGAACTGTACACTGTGAATTGTCCCAGTGAAACCCTTGGGCAGCATCCTGGACAATGAAAGAATAATTCTCAGAGAAATCACCTACTATAACTACCTCGCTCTGAGGTGGTAGTGTTTCTTTCAACTGCTTGAAGTACTGTGATTGTTGCTGAGCAACAAAGTGATGACGAACCATGCAGGATATTTTCATGCTTAGGGATGATAAGTATTCATGAAGTGGCTCCACCTTATCAACCATTGTACAACGGTCAACAGTCACCCATTGCTTGTAAGATATTTCATTTGGAGCTGATTTCATACTGTCAAGTAACTCAAGAAAATCCAGGACACCCTCTTCTCTTGGGCAATCATTGCAAAGTTGCATCATGCAAGTCTCTCTTTCTGTACTGCAGACACTGTAATCCATAAGATCCTTGTATGAAAGACCTTTCTCCCAATGCAGCCAGCTGCAATTTTGGATTTTGATGGTATGTGCAGACACAGACAGAATGAGTCCCACCACTACTGGCAAGCACACAATATGATGGCCGTAATTTTGCAAATGTGGAAAATCCTATTTTGGGATTCTTTTCATCATTTTTATATAGTTCAAACATCTCTCTTAAATTCCCGAGGACCAATCGTTTTTGCACCTTCATTGCACCTTCAGCACTGATAACTTTCACACAATCCTTTTGGCCAGGACACATATGACTAACCTCTTCTGACTCATAGAATCTTCTAACTATATCTTTGTGTTCTTCAGATATCACTTTTCCTTTGCTCATTAGTGGAATCTTCGGAAGGATTCCATGTTCTGATTTAAGTGAATGGCTTCTTTTCACCATGTATGTTGTAGTTTGAAAGAAACTAGCTGTTTTTTCAATTGTGTATGGTGAGAGAGTCAATATTTGTAGTTTGTGATGGTGACATTTGCTCTCCAGGAATGACTGTTTCAATTCATTCATTAATTTGTCTAGATGTTTTTCAGATTTAGTTTCAGGTTTTGAAGTATCACTTACCTCCTCGGTAATTTGAACACCATAACTGAGTTCTAGCCTCTCCTTCAGGTGTTTCTGAGCAGATGATAGCTTACCACGAGCCTTGCGCTTTTTCTGGCTTAATGACAGCCCTTCTGAAAAGAACAGAAAAAAAGGTTTCACACACCTGAATATTAGTAATTAAATATTAATTATAGTACCTTAAATGCTATATAATTGGCTATATAGTAGATCAAACAGACCTTGTAGTAAAGTATAAGTTATTATATTAATTTATTACTTACTTTTTTTAACTGGTGTTTGGTCCAGAAATGCTAGAACTGGTTCAACTGAAGTTGAAGGATTTTCCTTTATCAAACACCATACCCACCAGCCACCCACAGTGCTGGCTGGAACTGTACTAACCTGTAGACAAGGAATTTTGCAACTATCTGTGTTGATTCTGCACTTAGACAAGTAGCAACATGTTTCAACAGGTTTGTTTAGGCTACATGTGAGCTTAGTCTTCCCCTTTCACTATTATAACTATTATTGCCAGTGTAGATTAGCAGTGAAATACAATTTTTATTAAATTCTTGGAGCTTGAGGTCAAATTGATAGCTAAGATATAAAAATTCCTTGAAATGACAAGCAATTTATAAATATGGTGTTCACTTATAAGTTAGTTACATGAAAAGTACCAACATAAACAAACTTTTTATGATTGTTTCTATTAGTCAAGAACTCTGACTTTGTTTTTTATATCTATAAAAAATGTAATTTTAATTTCTATAGGTCAAATTATGAGCTTGTGTGAAAAAATAGGTAGAATTGACGCAAACTTATGAATATGGTGTTCACTTATATGTTAGTTACATGAAAAATACTAACATAAACAAACTTTTTTTTGCTGATTCTAATAGCCAATGCTTATGCCTTCATTTTTTACATTTAAAAAAAAAATTCTCATTTGATACCCCAGAGGTCAAATCGTGACCTCAAATTTTGGTTACAGTGTAACTTTTTTATTTTCAACCTAGAGTTCTAAAACTTGCATATTTGGATTCCTTGTCGTTTTCTGATTCTAAATATATATACTTTTATATAATTATGACAATTATTACCCAAGTTATGGCTCGCCAAATGTTAGTAACCTCGCGAGTGACCTCAAATTGCCCGAGGTCATATCTCTCGAACCATTGGTCGGATTGACCTTATAATTTCAGAAATGGATTCAGGGCTCACAAACTCCCTATAAACCAAATTTCAGCAAAATATGAGAGATGAGGGTGTTAATTTCAATTTTTTTTGGTTGATCTGACAGAGAATGACCCATTTACCATTACTTATTCAGAGTTCAGACTATAGTGGATTTAATTTTAATGCTCTAAAATTAATTTAAATCTTTCTGTGATTCATCTGCAAAAATTCAAAATAAGAAAACTCTTTCCTCATAGACCTAAGTATTGTAAAAAATACTGCCAATCAACTTGAAAAAAAAGACCAAACCAAAGCCATTGTGAAAATTATAAGGTACACCTCTGATATTATAGCAAGAGAATAGTTTTCTTTAGACATACAGAAGTGTACCTAAGAGCAAAGTGTAGCATTACTCTCTGTTGATTATAGTAAGTGAAAATCAATCATCATTAACATTTATAGAGCATATAATTTTATTATTTGCTTTTATACTATTATATGATACAATTTTTGAAAAAAAACCATTTTGCCTGGTTTTTTTGTGAAAAAAACAAAAAACCCAGGTGGGTTGGGCTTCTTTTTTTTAAGTGGGTTTTTTGCCAACCCTGATAGTATTGGCAGTTATATCTGTTGGATTCAAGGTGATGACTTTTGTAAAAAATGCAAACTGTGCATGGAGGTTTTCATACACATCCTTGCAATAGTTTAATTCTGACAATAATCTGTCAAGTACCGTACCACAAGATAAGTATTAATGAAGAAGTTCCTCCATCCATCTAATTCTACCTCACCTTCGTGAGTTTCATTGACTTGAAGTTTTCTTTTCATTGTAACTTCATATTTGTGGATAGATGATTTCTTAATTGCTGCGGCTTCTTCATAAAAGTTGAAGTTGTCTCTTGCATCTTTTACATAGAATGTCAATGATGCATACAGTTCTGCTACACCACCAAGATCAATGTTAACCACTTGGAGCTGTTTACTAGTAGCATTGAACCTTCCCAGAATGTCACCCCACATTAAAGAAAGAATTGTAGTTTCAAGGCATTGCAGTTGATTGAGGTAGCCTGATGCTTCACTGCATGTGTAAGGCTTTTCTAATTCATCTTCTTCAATGGACACAAGTGCCTCTATAACCTCTTCCCAGTCTTTATTGAGACTCCTACACACTTCTTCATGGGCTGACCATCGAGTGTCTGATAAGCTCTTTAGCGTTATATTTTCAGATTTGGTAAAATGATTTTGTAGTATTTCCCAATGGTGAGTGGAGGCAGTGAAGAACACGTAAAGATTTTGGAGAAGTGCAAAAAAATCAATGGCTTCCTTACAGCAACTTGCTGCACACTGTCCAATCAAATTTAATGAGTGTGCAGAGCAGGATACATAAACTGCTACTGGGAATGCTTCTTTTATTCTGGCTTGCAAGCCAGAGTAAGTCCCTGACATGTTGGGAGCATTATCATACAACTGTCCTCTGCAGTTTGCAATGTTGAGATCATGCATTTTTAATATGCTGGAAACTGAGTTGAAAAGCTGCTCTGATTTGTGGCCTACACTGGGAAAGAATGCCAAAAATCACTCTACAGGATGCCCATCTTCTTTTACGTATCTCAGAATAACTGCAAGTTCATCGACATGTGATATGTCTAGGGTGGAGTCCACAATAATGGAATAGTACTTTGCACATTTCACTTCCTCAGTTATTTGTTTGGTAACTTTGTCAGCAATTAGTTTGATGAATTGCTCACATGTAAACGAAGACAAGTATGAGGTATGACCTTTTCCTGGATTTTTGTATTTTACAATATGTTCGGCCAGAAAAGGGTCAAATTCAGCAATAAGTTTCAAAGCCATTATAATGTTTCCACTGTGGACAGAACCAAATTTCTCAAACCCCTAAAAGGTAAACCATGAGATGCCAGTGACCAGACCACTGCAACAACTCGTAAAACATTCCTCCAATACTTCTTCTCCTCATCAATTTGATAGAAAAGTTGTCTGTTAATTCTTCCAAGAGTTGAACTTCTCATTTTCATCACTAACACACATGACTATGTTCAGAAGAATTTTCATGGCTTGTTAGTGCTCTGTTAATGCCATGCTCTGACACATAATAACATGGAGCATCATTAACTTCCCATAACACTCAGTCTTGTCCAATGGAAGTATTGCTAGAGGTAGTTGTGATGCTACCTAACATCACAAGACTAAGTGTAGGGTAGGCAGGATTCTTGAACTTCTCTACCAGATAATCTAAAATTACTAGGACCTTCATTAACATTTTGATCTTGGAAACTCCTATCCTAATCTCAGTACATTCTAATTCTTTTAAAAGAACATTCAGATTTGTTTCAACATTTTTGCTCTTTATATCAGATTTCTTGAAGAAAGTATCAATTTTCACAGTTTTGTCAATGACATCTCGTTGTTTCTCAGCTTTCTCCAAAACTCTCTTCTTATACTCCAAGCCACTTAGTCTTTTTCTCCCATCACTCATCTGAAAAAGCAAATACATCTGAAATTAATTAAAAATATAAATAATATATTTTAAAATAGAAAAATATTATTAAAATTAATAAAATATATAGGTAGTCTTTTTCTCCCATCACTCATCTGAAATTAATTAAAAATATACCGTAAATAGGATGGATTGAATATTATAATATAAAATTAATTATTTAATGTAATATTTAAGATATTTATAAAAGGAATGTCAGTGCGACGATATATTAAGTTTCAAACAACCCGCGCGCGGTCTATTCTACGGTATTTGTATCAGTACGAGTCAGTATTGTACCGACCACAGTGAAGTGCAGACGTGTCAATATTTTCGTTGCATAAATACAACCCCTATACTGTATTTATAAACAAACTTAATCATGACCGCTAAAAGGAAAACTCTGAGTGTCAATGAGTCTAATAAACACAAATGGCTAACATTAGAGAGAAGCTCTCTATTATAAAGAGTCATGAAGATGGTGCTTCATTTGCGAAAATCAGTCGTGAGAAAGGAATGAATGAATCGTTGGTACGCAAAATTGTTAAGAAAAAAGATCAACTTAAAGAGCATGGCATCGCTACCGCAGATTATATGGTAAAATCATTAACAAGAGCCAGAAACTCTATAATGATTAATATGGAATGGCTCTTATCAATATGGATTGAAGACTGTAAATAGAATAAAATTCCATTAAGTCAAAGAGAAATTCAAACAAAAGCTGTGAGTCTTTATAATGACTTAAAAGAAGTTGGAGAAACAGAGAATGAAATTGAAGGGGAGACTTCTGGTCTTTTCAGCTAGTCGTGGTTGGTTTTTCCGATACAAAAATCGCACAGGGCTTCACAGTATACGCATTATAGGTGAAAGTGCTAGTGCAGATACAGAAGCTGCCATGAAATTTCCTCAAGAATTTAAAGAATTTATAGAAGAAAATGGCTACACAGACGATCAAATATTTAATGCAGATGAAACTGGTTTGTTTTGGAAGAAACTGCCATTGAGATCTTTTATAGCCGAGAAAGAAGAATCATTTGCTGGCTACAAAGTGTCAAAAGACCGACTAACACTTTTGTTAGGAGGCAATGCGTCTGGGAACTTTAAATTAAAGCCGATGCTCGTATACCGGGCAGAAAATCCAAGGACCCTAAAGGGTTATTCAAAGAGCACCCTACCAGTTTTGTGGCGTGCAAACAAGAAGGCATGGGTAACCAAAGTTTGTTTGAAGATTGGTACACAAATTATTTTTGTCCAGCAGTTGAGCGCTATTGCAATGAAAATGAAATTTAATTTAAGATTTTGTTGATGTTAGACAATGCACCAGGTCATCCCACTGGACTTTCAGATTTGAATGAAAATGTAAAAATATATTTTCTACCTCCAAACACTACATCATTACTCCAACCAATGGATCAAGGCATCATCGCTACTTTCAAGGCTTACTGTTTGAGGCGCACTTTTTCACAAGCCATAAAAGCCACCACAGGTGAAAATGCACCATCTTTGACAAGTTTTTGGAAAAATTATATCAGAAATGTTATAGAAAACATCAATCAAGCGTGGCTTGAAGTCACTGCGAGTAATATGCGAGCAGTGTGGAAAAATATTCTACCACATTGTGCAACTGATTTTCGTGGTTTCAAAAATCACATTGCAGGAGTTGCAACTGACATTGTTAGCATTGGGAAGGATCTTGGATTCGAAAATATTGATGCACCAAATGTTATCGAGTGCATTGAATCGCATTCGAAAGATCTAGACAATGAAACTCTAATCAATCTAGAACAACAACGAGTTTATGAAGAAGAAGAAGCGAAAGAGGAAGATGCAGAAGCAGAAGACGTTCCTACAAAATAATTTTCAACTGGTGATTTTGCAAAAAATTCTGCAAACAGTCGACACTCTTGCTGATCAGATTATGGAAGGCGATCCAAACATTGAACGTAGCATTAGAGTTTGACAATCTATAGATGATGCTATTCGATGCTATAAAGATATGTTTGAAGAGAAGAAGTCAAAATCTGTGCAGACAACACTTTTAAAATATTTTACTAAAAAATAACTTATCTTATATCTTCAATAAAACCTTTCAAAATATTTTTTAATTTCTTTTTGTGGAATGTTCCATTAAAATCTTTTTAAATATTTAGAAAAAAATATCTTATGTCTTTTGTAGCTAGTGTACAGTATACGGAATATAAACGGAATATAAAATCTTTATTTTTATAAACTTTGTTTACTTTATACAGTTAAAACCTTTAAGTTCATTCTTATTGTTTTATTTCACATTTAAACATGTTAAATCATTATAATTATCAAAAATAATCATACAAAAAATGTAATTTAAAATGTCTTGGAATGACCTACAGTATTTCCCATTAAAACATGCCTTGAACAGGGTGGTTTCAAACAGTGCGGCATGTCGGCGGAACAAATTAACCGTCTTATCCGAGGTATTCCTGTATATATTTTTTAAAAATAGCTCAGCCAGGCTGAGTAGGTCTCTAACAGCTTGGTACATAGAGGCAGTTAAGTTAACATCAAAAATTCAAAATTGTCTTAAAAACTACCTTCTTCTTACCTTGTATAAATACCATTATTGTACTAAACTGAGACAAACACAATCTTGTCTTTAAATTTTAAATGTTCAGTTTCAAAGTTCAAAGTTGCAAAATAGAAAAAATATAAATTCAATTTTATAGAGAAAACCTTAAACAAAATAATTGGCCAATTTTTGGCTTGATACTCTGTAAAGTGTAAACAATAAATCTGAAATAAAAAAAAATAATTAGCTTTAAAATAAAGATATTATTAAAATTAATAAAATATATTGGAAATTATGTCACAAATGAATGGCCTGAAGTTGAAATAAAAAATACATTTTTCTAGTATATTTTAGTGCAAATGAACAGAAATGTAGGTGTTTGGGCCATGCAATGACAACTGTATTTCTGTTCATTTGCACAAGAAATGAAGATCATATTCGAACAAAGCACACCAAAATACACTTGAAAAATGTATTTTTGACTAAATTTTCTACAATAAAGCATAACCTAACATAACATGTTTGTATTACGAGATCTCGTATACAACGCATTACCATAGGAAACATACAAAACACCTCAAAAATAACCAGAAAAGTTTGGGAACAACTGGAGAAAATGCACCTGATGTGACTGAAAGGTGCGTTTTCTCCAGTTGGGGTAATTTCAGAAAATTGGCCGCTACTGCTGACATCAATGCCCCCAGCAGGGATTAATAGTTAAACTAAGACCTACTGTATGCCCTTGATTTATCTGAATTTATGTGGTGTGATAGATTTCATAATTATGCTTTTAGTAATTTGTGTAAACACATATCAGAACAATATCCCTTTTGATTTTAGTTTCTGTATGATGTTATTGTCTGTTTTCCCTTAATATACATGTTTTTTATTCATTTGTTTTAATATCCTTTTTGAGTTATGTTCTAGAGGTGTGTTTTCTCCAGTTTGCTCATTTAGAGGTGCGTTTTCTCCAGTTTGCTCATTTAGAGGTGCGTTTTCTCCAGTTTGCTCATTTAGAGGTGCATCTTCTACAGTTGGCAAAACTGAGGTGCGTTTTCTCCAGTTCCTCCAAAGTTTGCTCTCATCATTTTCATTTAAGCTAATGAAAATATCATGACTTAACCTAACCAATCATCAAGGGTGTACAGTTGACCTAACTGGGCATTCAATTAACCTCACCAGGCATTCAGTTGACCTAACCAGGCATTCAATTGACCTAACCAGGCATTTGATTAGGATAATATGAGTATCGTCATGTTCAGAATATCAAAAGCAAATATAATTATAAAATATTAAAGCATAATTTTCTCATCATTTTGATATAAGTCACTATGTTCGCAGATGCATCATTACCAAATTATGTAGATTTGATTATTATGACATTTTTGCGGCATTTTTTTCCCACCCTTCCAATATTTGCCTAGTGATATTATGAAAACATGATATATGAGCTAGGCTTTTTAGGTTACTACTTCCACTTATGTTAGTTTTTCATAGATGTTGGTCATGATGACATGTGAAGGGTGCGAATATTATTTTGAGGATTTAATATATGAAGTGCATTCTAATGACTCCCAAGCAATAGAAATATTGAATATGTTATTACATTATCATTTGTATAATTTAGGTCTTGGGGGTATGGGGGCAGAGCCCCCATAAAGATCCTGCATCACAAATTGATCAGTATAGGGTTTTATATTTTTTATTTTCCGACGCTAAAATGCCAATCAATATCGATCAATTTGTTATGCATGATTTTACGGGGGCTCCACCCCCATACCCCCAAGACCTAAATTATACAAATGATAATGTAATAACATATTCATGTTAGGTTAGGTTAATTAATGCCAAAATACATTTTTCTACTAATATTTGATGTGTTTTGCTTAGATTTTGACCTCCATTTCCCTTGAAAATGAGCCAAACTTCAAAGTACTATAACTTTGTTGGATCTCATTTTCGAGGGAAATGGAGGTCAGATTTGAACAAATCACATCAAATACTACTAGAAAAATGTATTTTGGTATGTAAAATGACTGAACGTGTCTATATACATAATTACCTTTGATTAACCTAACTGGGCATTCAATTAACCTAACTGGGCATTCAATTAACCTAACAGGTTAATATTGTTATTTCACCTAAATATCTTCTGATCTTTTCGTATTAGGCACTCACTGTCACATTTTGGCAAGTTAAGGATGAGAGAATAATGCCATAATTACTAAAAAATATTGTTCATCCAATGCTTTATCTTAATCTAGGGCACATGACAAATCAAGTTCTCAAAGTCAAAATCACATGAATGGCATGTCATAATTCTATCACAAACACCACCAAACTGAATCCAATTAAAAAAAAAAGTAGCCAGAAGAGAAACCAACAAACTAATTAAGTCACAGAGTAGCGAAAAAATAGCCCAAAATTATACTCGTTGGACCAAAAATGAGTGTATTTATACATATATTATTAGTATCATAATTTTCACCATTAATATACATTTGCACAAAAAATGAGTGACAAATTTGAATAAAGTGACTAAAACTACCTCATAAGAAGTTATTTTGATTTATAGGTCTAGCCCATGTCATTTAAAACATATTAACCATGACATAAGAACATAAGAAATTTTGGTAATTATGTGTTTTATCACACTCAGTCATTTTACACACCAAAATACATTTTTCTAGTAGTATTTGATGTGATTTGTTCAAATATGACCTCCATTTCCGTCGGAAATGAGATCCAACAAAGTTATAGTACTTTGAAGTTTGGCTCATTTTCAAGGGAAATGGAAGTCAAAATCTAAGCAAAACACATCAAATATTACTAGAAAAATGTATTTTGGTATTAATTAACCTAACCTTACCTAACCTTACCTAACCTTACCTAACCTAACCTTACCTAACCTAACCTTACCTAACCTAACCTAACCTTACCTAACCTAACCTTACCTAACCTAACCTAACCTTACCTAACCTAACCTAACCTAACCTAACCTAACCTTACCTAACCTTACCTAACCTTACCTAACCTAACCTTACCTAACCTAACCTTACCTAACTAACCTAACCTTACCTAACCTAACCTTACCTAACCTAACCTAACCTTACCTAACCTAACCTTACCTTACCTAACCTTACCTTACCTAACCTTACCTTACCTAACCTTACCTTACCTAACCTTACCTTACCTAACCTAACCTAACCTTACCTTACCTAACCTTACCTAACCTAACCTTACCTAACCTTACCTAACCTAACCTAACCTTACCTAACCTTACCTAACCTAACCTTACCTAACCTTACCTAACCTAACCTTACCTAACCTAACCTTACCTAACCTAACCTTACCTTACCTAACCTTACCTAACCTAACCTTACCTAACCTAACCTTACCTTACCTTACCTTACCTTACCTAACCTAACCTAACCTAACCTAACCGTGGCTAAATGAGCCTAACCCTGGCTAAATGAGCCTAACCCTGGCTAAACGAGCCTAACCCTGGCTAAACGAGCCTAACCCTGGCTAAATGAGCCTAACCCTGGCTAAACGAGCTCTCGTCTGTATCCACCACCTAATCCATAATAAGGTAATACTCTAGGCTCGTTTAGCCAGGGTTAGGCTTGTTTAGCCACAGTTAGGTTAGGTAAGGTTAGGTTAGGTTAATTAATACCAAAATACATTTTTCTAGTAATATTTGATGTGTTTTGCTTAGATTTTGACTTCCATTTCCCTTGAAAATGAGCCAAACTTCAAAGTACTATAACTTTGTTGGATCTCATTTCCGACGGAAATGGAGGTCATATTTGAACAAATCACATCAAATACTACTAGAAAAATGTATTTTGGTGTGTAAAATGACTGAGTGATAAAACACTATGTAAAAACTGTCAGTACACTGGCGACAACCAATTTTTACAAAACTAATTAATTATGAATTTAAAACTAAAGATAGAATCTCTGGGTCCAGAAGATCAAAGTCATAATAGGCTACTATCCACAAATACTCTATATCTATTTATAACTGACATGCAAATATATCAGATCCAAAGAATCCAGTCAATTTCATTACAGTACCCATCAATACCAGTACCTTGCCAACCAAAAATAAGTCACAGTCCATATCAATTGCGGACCAAGTCACAATTACAACTATATACATTACAATATATGTACTTAGGAGGAAAAGTGTAGGTGTGGCTATAAAGACTGTACAGTAATTTAGAAATGTGTGTGCACCCATTTTGGGTCTTCCATTTAAAGATGTTTATGGGGCAAGTGAAGATCATGAGTTTTTCAATATCTCACAGTACTATGGGGGGCACCACTCGGTAGAGGAATCTCTTTAAATGGGGTGTGTACGGACAGAGAGTATCCCCTAACCCAAGATGCTGCCTCCTTATATCCTACAACACTTGTGTTGAGCTGTGGGATCTATCACCTAAATGCACACAATATATATGAAATAAACTAGTACCATTCATGCAATAAAAATGGGCTTAAACACTATCAACAGATGTCCCTTGTAGACATCAAACTATCCAACCTTCTTTTGAAAGAATCAAGTGTATCTGAAGTCACCACTTCTGACAGACTGTTCCAAAACTTAATTACTCTGTTTGTAAAACTATATTTTCTTAAATTTGTTCTACATCTTGGCTTAAATAATTTCATACTATGACCTCTGGTCTGGTTATCGTGATCTTTAATGAAAAGAGACTCAAAATCTATCTTATCGAACTCTTTTATCATTTTATACACCTCTATCACATCACCCCTTAACCTCCTCCTTTTTAATGAGAACATGTTTAGATATGCCAGTCTTTCCTTATATGTCAATTGTCTTAGAGATGGGATCATTCTTATTGCTCATTTCTGTACTTTTTCCAGTTTTTCAATATCTTGTATCAAATAGGGACTATTAAATTGAATACAGTATTCAAGGAGGGGTCTCACATATGAAATTTACCTTAAATTTACCTTAAAGCGCTTCTGCCTGAAGGGTGCGCTGCTCCCACGAAGTCCACTCAGCGCCTCCTGAGGCGGGGCCACGACGGGGTCGCCACCCTTCTTTTCTCTTGCTCCTGCCATACGATTTGGTCCCCTATTGAATTTGTGGGGGCTGGTCTGGCAGAGGAATACCCTGACACTGTGGGTTGGTCGGGTATGTTGGCTAAAAACATGTCCAAGTGTTTTTTAAAAGTATCTACTGGGACTGCACTTATATCTCTAAGGTACTGAGGCAAGGAGTTAAACAGGCGAGAACCCTGCCTAGAGATACTATTATATTGAAGGGTTTGAATCCTTCTCAGACTGTTTGGTGGGAGGTGATATTTTTTACATTCTGCCAGTTCTTGTTAAGGTGGGCACAATTGGTTCAGTATTGGGGGCAACTAAAAGCCCTTCTAGAATTTTCCAGGTGTAGATTAGGATGTATCTCTCAAACCTTCTCTCTATGGAATAAAGGTTGAGGCCTCTAAGCCTATCCCAGTAGTTTAATTTGTTTTTACTCACCTGTTGCCCATCAGGTTGTTTAATATACGAGGTAAAGGTTCTTTGTAGGCCCTCAATTTTTTGCAATTCATTCTGTTTGTGGGAAACCATAATTGAGAGCAGTAGTCAATGTGGAAGGACAAGTGATTTCCACAGGGTAAGCATGGTCATACTGTCCCTAGTTCTGAATGTCCTCAGTATATATCCTATTAGTTATTTGCATGATGAGGTTACTTTGTCAATGTGCCTGTTGAATGTTGCATCTTCAGATAATATAATCCCTAGATCCCTGACATGATCAGTTTGTGCAATATCTTTTCCTGTGGGTCCAGTGTAGTTGAATTGTTCTTTCAGGTATTTATTTGGTCCATACTTAATTAGTTCAAATTTGTCTTCATTGAAGGCCATATTGTTTGCATCTGCCCATGCATATATAGTTTGTAGATCTTTTTGTAGCTCTACACAGTCTTCTTTTTCTGTAATTGGTCTTAGTATTCTGGTATCATCTGCGAATGACAGGAGAGAGCTTCCTAGGTTACAGTTTATATTGTTTAGCATTATAATGAATAGAATTGGTCCTAGTACTGTGCCTTGCGGCACTCCACTAATCACTTCTTTTTCTATAGATCTTGCTCCATTTACAGTTATTTGTTTTCTGTCAGAGAGAAAGGCATGGATCCATTTTCCTACTTTTCCACAAATACCAAGTTCTTTTAGTTTATGGAATAATATACCATGTCAACCTTGTCAAAAGCTTTTGCAAAGTCTAGATAGATGACATCAACATTGTGGTTTTCTCCCAAGTATTGTAGGATTGTATTGCAATGGTCTATAAGTTTCAGTAAGGCAGGATCTCTTGTGTCTGAAGCCATGTTGAAAGTCTTCTAAGAGATGTTCATTTTCTATAAAACTGACAATGTGCCTTTTCAGGACTTTCTCAAATATTTTAATAATATGGGAAGTCAAAGATATGGGTCTATAGTTCTTGGCTTCCTTTCTTTTGCCTCCTTTGTAGATTGGGGTAATATTTGCTTGTTTCATGATTGGTGGTATTCTACTGGTGTCTAGTGAGGATCTCCACAGGATTTTCAAAGGCAGAGATAAAGTATGTTTGCATTCCTTAAGAATCTTGGCTCCAATTCCATCTGGACCAGGGGCTGAACTCCCCGGTAGCTCTGTTATTGCCTGTTGTATATCTCTAGTGGTTATTTGTATATCTTCCAATAATGGTCTGTCTTGGTCATTTTCTTCTCTATCAAAAAATGCTGTAGTTTTTATTTTCTTTGCTACTACAGGGGTACTCCAGCTTAAAGCATATTGAGATTGTAAAATGTTTGCCATTTCCTGTGTATTAGATGTGAGAGTTAGTGCATCTTTAGCAAGCAATGGGCCAATGCTCGTTTTGATAACTGCTTTGCGTTTAGCATAGCTAAAGAAGAATTTGCTATTTTCCTTTATAGTGCCAATAGCTTTGTGTTCATTATCAATATTCTCTCTTATGGTTGACTCCTTTATTTTAAGTTCTAACATCAGT
Organism: Bathynomus jamesi; assembly: GCA_023014485.1. Taxonomy (NCBI): domain Eukaryota; kingdom Metazoa; phylum Arthropoda; class Malacostraca; order Isopoda; family Cirolanidae; genus Bathynomus; species Bathynomus jamesi. Next base: position 87,521 of record JAJOZX010001469.1, read on the forward strand.
ATCTGATTCCGGATGTTACTATGTCTTGTAACACTTAATTGCTTTGTCAGTTGTTTAGATAGCTTTGTTCTCTTTCTCATAAGTGTCCTTCTGTATCTGTGCTCTTTTGTCCGGTGCTTCTGTGCACTATCGTTTTTCTTTGGTGTGTGTTTGTATAATGCTGATGACAGCAGGTATTGTATTCTACTCCAGCATTCTTCTGGCTTTAGGTTTTCTAATTCATCTTCCCAGTTTATTTCTCCCAGACAGTTATTTATTGATGTCCAGTCTGACTTGTGCAGGTTTAGGTCAGAGTATGGCAAGTTCGTTTGGCATGGGTCTTGCTTACATTTGTGGAGGGACAAGTTTGTGAATATGTGCATGACATTGTGGTCGGAGTGTATAGTTGGTGTTATAACAATGTGGTCAATTGTAGTTGCATTACTTGTCAGCACTAAATCTAGGATATTATTTTTTCTAGTTGGGCAATGGACATGTTGTACTAGGAGCAGTTTTTCCATAAACTCATTCAGGTGTTTTGATTTGGACCTTTTTGTCCCTGATTTCATACCACCATATTGGTTCCAGGTGCAATTTGGGAGATTAAAGTCTCCTGTAATGATTAAGTCTCTTGTTGAGTCTACAATAGCTGGGCATTGCCTGATTTTTTCCAGAACTTCAGTGAGCTCTAGATGGGAGCTATCTGGGGGGCTATAGATATTCACTAGTATTATGTCTTCTTTATTTATGCTGAGCATGATGATTAGGAGTTCACAGGCTCCATTTGAGTATGCCATGAGCAATTCACTTTGAATGTTTTCAGGGATGTACATCAGGACACCACCATTTAGACGGTCTTCTCTCATATCTATGGGTGGTGTACCCTTTGATTGCAATTTCACTACTCATGATCATGGGGTTCAGGTGTGTTTCTGTGAGGGCTATAACTGTGCTAGTAGTGTGTTCCACTAGGCTCTTTAGGTAAGGTACTTTGGTATGGTTTGAGTTTGGGTAAAGGCCCTGGATGTTTAAGTAAATTATTGATACATTTGTGGAGTCATTTGTTTCATCTCCCACGTATAGGGCATTTGAAGGGTTCCTGCTAGGGTTTCGTTTGCTTTTGTATGAGGAGCCCGAGTGAGCTTTGAATGTCTTGTATTTGTTTTATGAGGTGGTAAAACCCCAATGGGGTTTCATGGTTGCTTGCTATATTATTTTCACCAGTGGGCTTACCTGGACCCGCTACATCAGCATAAGATTGGGTGCAGGAATGGTATTTGGTCTTGGGTTTTCTTGCACCCCTTGGGCCAAATAGTGCTGAGGGATAGTAGGCTCACTATCCTGGTATAGTTGCTTTATAATATTGGGTGATTTGTATTCACTGTGTCTCTGCATGAGATTGAGTCTAGCATTTGCTTTATTTCTGATTACCATACAGTGATTTGAGGGTTCAAGTTCATTAGTCACAGTGACACCAAAGTCTTTCTCTTTATCATCATTTTTAATCCAAATTCCATTCATATTGTATTCAAATTCTGGATTTTTTGGCCCAATATGCATAAACTTGCACTTATCAACATTAAATTTCATCTCCCACTTATCTGCCCAGGCTGTTACTCTGTCTAAGTCTGGATTTATGAGTCCAGTCCATGTCATTTAAAACATATTAACCACGACACGACTTTTCCTCTGGAATTTTACTGCCCTCAAAATTTTGCCGCACTGAGCCATGGCCCATTTGTCCCATGTGTAAATACGCGCCTGAAAGGCTTAGTCATCCATCTGTACATTCAATACAGGGCCCGGGCAGTATTCTAACTTCTTTCTTCTATCATGAATTCAGCCCACAACAGTATTAAATAAAACTTAAACTGCGGTCTAAGGATGAGCTCACCACAGCAACGTAAGTTAGCCAAGGCCAATATACACCTACATTACCATGACGCAAGGCCATTTCTGTATTTATGACTTATAAATAGGAAAACAATCTGGCATAACCTGCTAATATAAAGGAAAAAATCAATTTTGTTAGACATAAGGGGCCAAATGATGCACTGAATCCTCGAAACCGTTTTGATTCTGCAGACGACAAATTGTTTGTTTACAAAATAATTACTCCAGTTTTCTTTAGTCACCTTCGGAGTTGGCTCAGAGTCAAAGGTTATGCTTTGGTTGACTTCGGCAAAACTCAAACCAAGTCGGCAAAGTCTCGTTTGTATTGACGAAAAGAAGTTGTCAGCAACTACACTTGACTCACTCATAATCTATAATAATGATTGGGGTTGTTTAACCTCCTTCGCAACATCTAAGGTCATAGATGGAGTGGACCTACAGCTTTACGTGGAATCCGAACCACGGGTCGCCAGAGATGGGCAGTAATGTATTTAGTAAATACTTAAATACGTATTTAAATACAATTTGTATCTAAATATTGTATTTATAAATACATTTTTGGTTATTATTGAATGTTTCACCAACAGTGACCTTGACATTCAATAATCACCAAGTTTAGTACGTATATATTATCATGAGGCGAAGCCCCCGGTTAGCACACGCAATCGGAGAACACACGGGTTAAGGTTAAATTAGGTGTTCCTAGCCCGTTCGGTTTTTGTTAATATCCAAAATACATTTTTCTAATGTATTTTGGTGTGTTTGGTTCATATATCACCTTTATTTCTAGTGGAAATGAACCAAAACATAGGAAAACTTTAATGTTTCATAACTTTGTTTCGGTTCATTTGCGCAAGATATGAAGGTCATATTTGAACAGAACACACCAAAATACATTAGAAAAATGTATTTTGGATATTAATTTCGGTGTTAGTGAAACATTCAATAATTACCACATTTTTCATGGTATTTAAATACATTATTATTAATGCATTTTGTAATTATAAATAAATATTTTCAAATACATTTTTAAATACACTTGCAAAAAATCAGCTGCCTTCATCAACTCCAGTAGAGCGTCTTTTTTCTTTCCAATGGGCTTTTTAAGAACTTGACATTGATGAAGGCGAATATGTAGTGGAATGAAAGAGCTTAGGTCTAGGGTGGACGGTTTTTTTTTCATTACTGGAAGTATTTTAGTCTCTCATATTTTTTGTAAATCGAGAATTTAATTATTTTTCCTGTAACTGTTCCAAACTGTACTGTGTTATGTTTATTATGATTTATGCAGTCCCTTCTTTCTGTTGCCTCTCTTTGGATTGCCTTTGTTGCGGATAGGAAGCCTCAAACTGCTATAACACTAATAAACACTGAAAATGGAATGTATTTAGGGTGTATTGACTGTATTTAGATTGTATTTAAATACATTTTTGAAGTAATGTATTTGGTAGTTAATTACATTCCACTTTACAATAATGTATTTGGTATTTAATTATAAATTTGTGTGTTATTTAGTATTTAAGTACATTTTAAAGTATTTATGCCCATCTCTGTGGGTTGCTACATAATCTGGACGCGGGGAACGGTCTTCCATCCACCTACTACCCAGACCCAATGTCGCTTAACTTCGCTGATCAACGAAAAGCGGTGTTACAACATTGGCTACGATGTAGCCGGTCATAATCTAATATAATATTATATTAGACCATGGGTGGCGAACCTTTTTGAGAGCGTGTGCCCGAATTGGCGATAATTGTCTGAAAAATTCTCTCGCGTGCCCGTGGGAATTTTGAGCAGATTGTTATTATTATTTTTATTATTATATTTGTATTTTATAAAATTTTTATAGGGAAAGAGAACAAAATACTTGAAAACATTCTTAGAAATGTCTATTTAGGCAACCAATAACTCTTCTAAATTGTTTTAAATGGGACAGCTCTAAGAATTACATGTTATTTATAACTAGTAATTCACAAGAGGTAAAATTAATGATTTAGTGATAATAATAATAGACCTTTATTTCATAAAAAAGGAGGAGTCCTGTTGGTTATTTACGTGTATTCATTAGTTTACTATTAACAAAAGTATAACAGAGAGAGATTGAAATATACATATTTATTTATTATGAGTGGGGTTTAAAAAATCTTGGGGTGGCAGTGCATGCTGCGTGCCAACAAAATTTCTTCGCGTGCCATAGGTTCGCCATCCCTGTATTAGACTATGACTCGACTTAACTCCAGGTCTGTTGGAACTTCAACCAAAGCACTAGGCTTTGCTTCAACGGCTTAGTTGAAAAGTTTTTAGGGGAAAAAAAAATATATATATATATATATAATTTAGTGGTGGACCGGATATCCGCATCCGCACTTCTGACTGCGGATATTACCTCTAATAAATTATGCAATTTACAATTAAAGTAGCTTATAAGGGCCAGTCATGTACATTTCATGTAAAGTATTAATTAGTAATAGGGATGTGCCGATAGTATCGGTATCGGCAGTATCGGGCTTTTTTGGAGTATCGGTATCGGCAAGGTGAAAATATGGCCGATACTCCGATACTTTTCTACTTTATTTATTATGTGATTCAAGACAAAGTTATGTTTAATGACAGTAATTGATTAACACAGATGATATTATTATATTATCATATTAATATTATTAATTATTATAGTGCTCCTACATTAACAGTACTCCTACCCTAACACCGGCTTTCCCAATCCATACCATAATCCTGCAAATATCGCTCTTATTTCACTTTCAACTGAAAAAGACACGAGTTCTATGTATCACGCAAATTTGGACCTTATACCATAATAAATAAGTTCATTTTAGCCTGCCAAACTTGGCCTCAAGTGCCTCTGTAACTCGCATGAAGCAAAGTTCCGACGGTCATTTTATGGACTGTTATTGAAATTTCGGCCAATTTACGTTTCAAACCAGTATAGTACAGTATTATTATATATATAACAGCTTCTTATGAGATAAATATGATAAATAATGATAAATATAGTCAGCTGAAAACGACGCCGCGCCGTGAATTCCCAACAATTATAAATTCGCGAATTAAAACGAGAAGTGTTTCACCGATGGTGTCCGTGTCACCTATCAGGCTATCTCAAATCTAAAAATTGCAATGTTCGCATGTGTAGTATTTATAATTTCCTATAATAATATGGGCATATTAAAATATTGGTTTTATAACTTTTATTACTTTGTGTGCTTACGTGTTCTTTCATAGAGCTATGATACAATACACTACACTGCTAAATTGACCAATGCCCACTAGTGGGGTTCGGGGGAGGGGGAAGAGTGTTAGGCGATGGGAAAGGGGAGCTGTCTCACGCTGCGTGTTAGTTTGACTGCACCAGTCACAGAGTGCGATTGTGTTATATGTCGCTGTCACACGTCATCTTATGCGCAGTGACAAATGTGCTGAGTGCTGACACTGCTGAGGTTGATAAATCTTGCATTCTGCTTCGTTATCATGGCTTCTACTAGTCAAAGAAGTACATCCTCTCTCGTCTGGAAGTATTTCGACATAGATGAAAACGACGAGTCTAAAGTAGTCTGCAAAGAATGCAAGAAATTATTGTCACGTGGAGGAAAAGAGGGGAAATCTTTTAATACAACAAATCTTAAAAAACACCTGCAAAGCAAGCACAAGGAGAAGAATGAAGAATTAAATAAAGAAGAAGCTCAAGTTAAAGAAGAAGAAGAGAGGCTACGGAACAAGAGGAAACTGGAGGGATATTTCAACAAACCTGCAAAAAAGAATACTGGCGCAGCAACATCAACAAGTTCTACAAATGAAATTCAAATAACTATGGATGAAACTTATGTTCGGAAGCAAATTTGGGACATCAACAATCCCCAGTCGCAAACCATTCACAAAGCCATTGGAGAAATGATTGCTGCTGGCTGCCAACCATACTCTATTGTTGAAGACGTTGGATTTGAAAGACTAATGAAGAAGCTAAAACCTAATTATGAGTTGCCGGGAAGAAAGTATTTCTCTACAAAATTGTTCCCGATATTCACACAAAAGTACTGGATAGGGTCAAGACTGCATTGGAAGAAGCAGAGAACATCAGTTTTACTACTGACATTTGGAGAAGCAGCTCAGATACGGCTTTTATTAGCCTAACAGCACATTGTATTGACATCAATTTTGAGCGAAAAACTGTTGTACTTAGAGTTGCACCTTTTCCAGGATCCCATACTGCTTCAAACATTGCTGAGGTGATCGAAAGTGTTGTTCAGGAATTTAAAATACCATCCTACAAGATTCACGTTTTTGTACGGAATAATGGAGCTAATATTGTCCGAGGTATTCAAGACACAGGCTATGCTAGTCTCTCGTGCTTCCTCCACACTCTACAACTCGTGGTTCATGACAGTATTTTCGAACAACGAATAGTTAAAGATATGATCGCAAGTTGCAAGCAAATAGTGGGACATTTCAGCCATTCAGCACTTGCATACAACAAACTAGCTGCGCTACAGAAACAGCATGACTTGCCCGAACACAAACTGATACAGGATGTTCCAACTCGGTGGAACAGCACCTATTTCATGACTGAACGTATGTTTGAGCAAAAAACTGCAATTGCCAACTACTGCCTTGATACTCCCAACCTCCCTGTATTTGATGCCAACAAGTGGACTTTGATTGGGAAGTTTACTGCGCTGCTGAAAATATTTCACAAAATTACTGTTCGGTTGAGTGAAAGGTCTGCTACTATCTCAGAAATAATACCTCAAATAAAGTTTCTACAAGTCTTCATAGCAAAGGCATCAACTGACATTAGATTCTTTGACTTGGAAGTACTCTTTCGGCTATTAACGCATCAATGAAGAGTCGCTTTGAACGCTATCTGGATGATTACAATCCAATACTAGCCACATACCTAGACCCCAGATATAAGACCTCGTTGTTCTAAAATAAATTTGGTGAAGATTCCAAAATGCAAGAAAGCAACCTGGAGAGAGCAATGATAGATAGCGTCAAGAAAAGGAGCGAAGCTGTTCAAGAGGAAGAAAGTGGACATACAAGTACTACGAGTGAAGAAGATATGCAAGAGACTGCGAGTGCTTCTGACAACATTATACAGTAAGTGATGAGTTCAGTGAATTTGACAAGTGCATGGACCAATTGGTTCAAGAGGACCGTGATGATAGTGAGGGAAGTGGAACAAAAAATCAACTCCAGGAAGTTTATCTAAGAATAAGAAGCACTGCACATCATTTCTGATTAAAGATGAAATGACCAAGTATCAAATGTTGGAATTACAATCACGGGATGGAGACCCTTTAAAGTGGTGGAAACAGAATGCAGTTACGCTTCCAACATTAAGCCGTCTTGCAAATAAGTACCTGTCTTCTCCCCCTTCATCAATTGAAAGTGAGAGGTTGTTTAGCACTGGGGGCAATATTTACACTCCACACAGGAATCGTCTAAGTGCAGAAAGAGGCGAAATGTTACATAATGTTCCTTTACTACAACTTACGAATTTTCGATTTTGAATATTAAGAATATATTTAATGTTTAATTATCCATATGTTTCTAATTTCTATTAATCTTAATAATAATTATTTACTGGAAAATTGGAAATTTTATTTTTTTATATCTTAGTATCTTACAATGGAATTTTTCATTTTGTAATTTGTTCAAAATTTTAGTTTTTTCTAATTTCTATTAATCTTATCATTATTTATTGGAAATTTTATTTTTTATTTTTTTATACCTTACAATGGAATTTTTCATTTTGCAATTTGTTCAAAATTTTAGTTTTTTTGTGATTAAAGGAAGAAAACGTTATCTTTTGTGTTTTATTTATTATTCACACAATGCAGATTAACAAGTCAACTTAGTCAAGAAATATTGTTATTCCCAAGGGCATGCTTGGTAGTTGAGGTCATGGAAACTGTCCTCAGCTCAGCATTGTACGGGGAGTTGCGCTCCCGGGTTCCTGACTCCTGAGCTAAACAAACAGGTGGATACTGGATAAAAGTTCATAAAACTGTATTCTATTTCAATTTCGACAGTATGACTGTGTTTGAATTTTTTTGAACTGTTAATTTCATCCAATAACAGTTGTCTCCAACTTCCCCTGTTTCTAATATTAAAATAAAAGTAACTTTATATTTTTTTATATAATTTAACAGATTAAGCATTAATCAAAAAGTATCGGTATCGGCAAAGTATCGGCCATTTGTTAGTATCGGTTGAAAAGTAGGTATCGGTATCGGCCAACATCTTGGTATCGGCACATCTCTAATTAGTAATGAACAAACAAATATATAAACCTCAAAATATAAATACCTGGTAACACAGAAAATTGAATGAAACTTGTTTCATTGAATTTTCTGTGGCTGAAACTCTTCAGAAAGTTATTATTTTTATCATAATGAAAACATTAATATTAATTTTAATTCTTATGCATTGCCTGCCATAATAGTAATATCACGAAATTTGAAAAATTATGTCATATTCATAATTCTATATTATAATGATAGATTAATTAAATATCCGCATCCGCATCCGCGGATATTGAAATTAAAGATCCGCATCCCCGGATGTTGAAAAACTGACATCCCGTCCACCACTAAATATATATATATATATATATATATATATATATATATTAGGGTGTCACTTAATTGTATGGTAAGAATTGAACCATGAAGAAGTTTCGGTCTGACCCACTAGAAATGTGACATTGCACGTAAAAACGCTGATTATGAAGTCTCATGAGAAAATATTCATATTTAGAGGTCGCTCAAGGCCATTAAAATTTTGATGACGCGTCGTTACTTTTCCTAAATTGAAATGCGCTTCCTTTCTATGCCTCACCCTAGTATCATTTCAGTCACCTTAATGGTAGGATGTGTTTGCATTAGTGTGTGTTATTTTAGTCTTAATAGTAGGATATGTGTGTATTAGTGTTTTTTATTGCATAATAACTATAACACTTATTTTTTATTTTTAGGTGTAAATTATATAGCAAAATACATTTATTATCTAATAATGGAGCCTCGAAAGAAATCTAAGGTTTACTTGATTGACAAGTGTTAGAATGATATTAGAGGTGGTAAATTGCCATCAAATCTTCAGGCTCTGTCCTTTTTCCTTCATTTATATATAAAAAAGGAGAAGACGATAAGAGGGGCTTCGTCAATGACAACTGAAAAAATTGAGGAGTTTTGGGATCGTGTCAGAATTCCAACTCAACACAAACAGGACACAATCAGAAAACTGGAAAACTCTTCTCACGATGGAAAGCATTGAAGAAAAATGCATCCCGCAAGACAGAAGTACAGGCTAAGAATGAGAGCATGTTCAAGGACTGTTTTCACGACCTCTTTGGTATCGCTCATGCAAATGCCTTCGACATAATCAAAATGGAGGAAGATAAACAGTTTCTCATTGCTCAGCGTGAAAAAGGCCGTCGTGGAACAATGTCTTCTGTTGATATTGTGCTACATCAGAAGGAGGCAAAGAAGGAGAAACGTGTGTTGAGCAAACAAAGTCGAAAGCGAAAGGCAGGACAAAGCAAGGATTCATTGTTAGATTATGTTACACTAGAGAGCAGCAGTTCATTGACGTTTGAGGAAGAGGAATCAGAACCTGAAGCTGTTCCTGGAACAAGTAGGCAGAAACCCCCTTTCAAGTGGGGAAGAAAAGAAGTCATCACGCCTGGTCTCACCGCAGTTCTAGATCGCTGTAAAGTATCTGATCGTGCTGCTACTATGATTATTGCGGAGACTGCGAAAAGTCTCAGCCATGGTATCCCTGATCTTGCTGTGAATCGAGAGACCATCCAACGTGAACGAAAGAAGCAAAGGGAAGCACTCTCTATGACCATCATGAAAAACTTTAAGCCGAATGTACCTCTTACTGTACGCTGGGATGGTAAATTATTACCGGAAATTACTGAAAAGAAAAAAATTGATCGTCTTCCTGTCATAGTAATAGGTCAGGGAGTACATCAGCTTCTTGGCGTTCCAAAGCTCATATCTGGAACTGGGAAAGCACAAGCTGCAGCTGTCATTGAAGCTCTCCGTAAGTGGGATATTGAAGAAAAGGTCCAAGCTATATCCTTCGATACAACTAGCTTCAATACTGGTCTAATGGCTGGGACTTGCGTTATTTTACAGCAGATGCTGAAACGTGACCTACTCCATCTGGCCTGCAGACATCACATCATCGAACTTTTGGCTGCAGCAGCTTTTAAAGAATGCATGGGCCTCACTTTAGCTACAGATGTCCAACTTTTTAAGAGATTTCAAGGAAAGTGGGACGACATTGATCCAAAGCGGTATGAAGACTCCACCACTGATGAAATTGCCACTTTTGCTGTCGCTGATGTAAAGGAAGGTCTCATTAGCTTCTCTAAATCTGCAATGACTACAAAAATCCCGCGAGATGACTATAAGGAGCTACTTGAACTGGCATGTCTGTTTCTTGGTGCTGTCTCTAATCGTGGTGGTTTGTCATGCTCCCGGAGCGATGCATCAGGCACGATGGATGTCAAAGGCAGTCTATTCCTGAAAGATTTGGATGTTCAGATCACAATTTAAGTTAATAAGCCGTGAGGAAAGAGGACTTCGCGACTTTTGCATTTTTATTGTATGCATCTATGTGAAAGCTTGGACCACTTGCCCTTGCGCCATTAGTGCTCCCCAAAATGACCCTCATCTCCTATAGTCACTAATAAAGTATTCAAACATCCATCCACGCATTGCCATGGTAACTTCACAGAAGATGGCAACTCATTTCTGGTATTTGTCTGAAGAGCTGGTGGGTCTTGCTTTTTTCGATGACGATGTCCTCCCTGATATAAAAAATCGCATGGTCATATCTATGACTAGTGTTGATGGACAAGAGAACCCTCCAAAGTGTGTGGTTGTTGACCTGGATACTGTGAAAGAAAAAAGCTTGGAAAACTTTGTAACAAAAAACACAAAATCATTGTTTACGAAGCTCAACCTCCCAGATGAATTCTTGGAGAAAACTGCTGAGCAATGGGAAGAGGATACCCATTACCAGACTGCGAAAGAGACTGTAAAAAATCTAACTGTAACAAATGACTTCGCTAAACGTGGAGTTGCTCTCACCCAGGATTTTTCTGGATATCTAATCAAAGATGAAGAACAACTCCAGTTTCTTCTCCAGGTTGTTGAAGACCATCGCAAGCATTGCACATGGGGACAAAAGCATACCTTCAGTGGAAATAGATAGATAGATAGATAGAATAACCTTTATTAATAATAATAAAGTAAATGCATTTTTTTCAATTTACAATGACATGAATAATTGTGAAGCTCGACTATTTATTTTATTTAATTTGGCCCTTAAGCTTTAGGCTTTACTGGGCTCTTATTAAAAATAAGCAGCTAGTTGTTATTAATTAATGATAATAAATAAGTAAATAAGTATTATTAATAGTTAAAACATGCATTACAATACTAAACAATATTAATGAACAATATTAAACAATATTAGTGGACATTAATCCTAGATTTTTGTTAGTATGCCATTATTAATCGGGATTTCAACTTGGTTTTAAACAAATTTACATTCACAATATTTTTTATATCGGCATGCAAGTCATTCCATAATTTCAATCCAATGAAAATGGGTAGTTTTTGAGATGAAGACAATCTAAATTGAGGTATAACAAGCTTTGATCTATTTCTGGTCTGATACGAGTGGATTTCTTGATGAGTTACAAAATATTTATTTACCCATTGCAAATTAATGGTTTTGTTCTTACACTTGTAAATAAAAATAAAATGTGCCAGTTTGGTTATATCGTTGAGCTTTAGTACGTTTAGCTCTTTAAATAATGCACTAAAGTGATCAAGGAAATCAGCATCAGATAATAACCTTATTGCTCGTTTTTGGATGACAAAGATACCATTTAATGCGTTGTTAGCGGAGTTTCCACAAACAAGGGTGCAGTATGTTATATAAGGAAGAAAAAGAGTATGATAAAGAGTCAATAAAACTTGTTTAGGGACTACATTTCTAAGTTTAAACATTATAGCGACGCTCCTTGAAATCTTTTTCGCGATATAATTTACATGATCACTCCATTGCAAATTCTTATCTAGCATTACACCAAGAAATTTTGTTACAGTACACTCCTTTATGGCGATTTCATTAACATTAAATTCATCAAGATATACATTTCTTTTATTAGTAAAAATCATGAAATTTGTTTTACTGGTATTTAGAGTTTATTGGTGGTCAACCATTTCATTACACTGATGAATTCTGAATGAAATATATTCTTAGCTGCAAGAAAAAAAGACATTTGTATCATCTGCAAACATTATGAAGTTCAGTATATCAGAAGAACGTGGAAGGTCATTTATATATAATAAAAATAACAGTGGACCCAGAACTGAGCCCTGTGGCACACCATGTTTGACAAGCGCTTTAGTTGAGCAAACCTTATTTACTGATTAATCATAATAATTACGCTACTGTCTGATGTTAATGTACTTTATCTTAATATTATGATAATGTCTTGTGCACTTCCTGCTACTGTAGGAACATAATAAATTGTTTAAATACATTTGGAAATTGTTTATATTCACACTTTCTGAGAATCTCGTATCCAATACTTCGAAGCCGTTGAGCGACCTCTAAATATTAAACTATCTCAATAAAACTTTGCACACAGTGTTTCTACATCATATGGCATATTTTGATGGGGTCAGAGCACGGAAACTTAAAAGTTGAAAAATAAGTGACACCCTAATATATATATATATATATATATATATATATATATATATGGTATTCCAGAAGTCTGGACCCATAGAAAAAATAGATATATTTTTAAAGTCAAACAAACAAACACATTTCTAATGTCAGTTTTATATATTTCAGGAAAGAAAATACCGTGATGGTTCAGTATACCAATTAAGAGAAGGTGGAACTATCGCGAGGGCTCGAATTGAGGGAGGGATGCATTCCCCTTGTTAAATCAAACTCAAATAACCATCCTTCTTGTGATCTAAATAAAATACGCTTTAACAACAACCTAATTCTAACCAAAGCACAGAAAGTAAAATAAAATATCTTCGTATTACTTGTTTTGGTTTAGTGAAAGACTAATATATTTATAAGTTTTTATGTAATTTAACTGGTTTAAAATAACTATTCTATGGTCATATAATGTGTTGTGATTAAGGGAAGGGAACAGTAGTGTTTGATTGTGATTAAAATGGATTTTATCATGGTATTTCAAAATATAAGTTCCAAATCAGGTTTCATAATTTACTTTCATAAAAAAATATGGAAATTACTAGAAAAAACGTTTCACTAAACTGATGATTTTGCTGCATATCTTTCCTTGAAAAGTCACCAAATGCATGTTTTAAAATTTTCACGGGGGCCATGCTCCCAAATCCCCATACCCTCTCCACGCTCACCACCATCCTCCTTGTTAAAATTTCACAATTCGACCGCTGACTATTGCTACATGTTTCCGAATAAAGCCAGAGGGAGGCATGTCAGTTATTTCACGAACATGACTCCCTCTGGCTTTTTCCGGAAACATGTACCAATATCAGTTCCACCTTCTCTTGACTGATATACTGAGTCATCAGGGTATTTTCTTTCCTGAAATATGTAAAACTGACATTAGAAATGGGTTTGTTTGTTTCACTTTAAAAATATAATGTCTACTTTCCCTATGGGTCCAGACTTCTGGGACACCCTGTGTGTATACCTTTGGTAACCTTTGGTTTGCTTCCGCCCGAATTGTTCATTCTGATGAAGGTCGAGCTTTTCACTCCACCTTAGACCTACAGTTTAACGTGAAATCCGAACCACGCCCCACCACCAGCCCAGCGTCTTAACCACAAGGTTACCCAGGGTACCCATTTATCTACCAACTAATTTCTTTATTGTGTGGAAGGATGAACAGCTGAGTTTTGCTGCGCGCTGCCTGCCGTCACCGGGTCCGATGGATTCGTAGCCAGCGACGCTAACCACTACACCACCGAGGCGCATATATATATATATATATATATATATATATATATATAATAATATATAATATATATATATATATATGTTACGCCTCGTTTGTGTAATTGCCCAATTCATGAACTGGGCAATATAATTGCCTATTTCATGAAATGGGCATACCCAGTAAAGCCTAAGCTTAAGGGCCAAATTAAATTAAATAAATAGTCGAGCTTCACAATTATTCATGTCATCGTAAATTGTAAAACGAATGTATTTATTTTATTATTAATAAAGGTTATTCAATTTAAAAAGTTCGTGAAATGGGCTGAATTTTGCTTGCCCATTTCATGAAATGGGCATCTGTATGAAGGAAAATTAAAATTTCGACTGAATCATTTATTAAAAAAGTAAAACATTAAAAAGAGGTAAGGCAAGTGACAATGATTAGTCTACATTCTCACAGGATTTGTGACTGTGACAGGCGCTGTTGCAACAAAGATTATTTTTCAAACATAAACATCGTTTAGTTAGACAATTACTTCTACAATGGCACCTCCTGAACCCTTGTCCTCCACAAACACTTTGTAGTTTAATGATTTCGCGAATGTTTAGTTTGTTTGAGGGAATATCACTAGGTTTAAGACCAGTATAGTGAACAAATTCAAACTGATTCCTTGAAAGTTTACGATTTATTACTCCGACTTTTGTTCCTACTGTGTAGCCACCGTCGTCCTTAGCAAGAACTATACCTATTTTATTAGGAGGATCACCTTTACTACGATCAAATTGAGATACTGTAACTGCCACATTATGACCAACGTCGACCACTGGCAATGTTTTTTGACTTCGCGTCAACATTTTTTCTGCTTGTAGCACTATGCCCTCATGAGCTTTTAGCCTCAAGGCTTTAATTAACATTAAATAATATAGGGTCTGAAATAAAAAAAAAATTAACTGACAGATATAGTATACAATATGCAATTAAGGCGTGATAGGTTGGTTATTAATAACACGTAGTAATTAATAAATAATAATAACACTAGACTATATAATATGGATATATACAGTACAGTATATATAAATCAATACATCGATCTGTAAATACACACCTACATCATTATTTCAGTTGTAGTACTAAACTCACTATTCTACAGGGTGTCCATAAAGTCATGCATCATTCGAACATAAGCAATGTCTATTTATTTATGTCTCCATCAGGCCAAATATGTTGAGGAACATTCAAAGAAACCTGCTTTTTCGTTTACAAACATATTTTGAGATTGGTGGGAATCATTTCGAACAAATAAATAAAACAAAATGTATCTTCCTATGATGCGTGACTTTATGGACACTCTGTAGATGTTGTTGCACATCATTCCACCATCACTCCAAAAAACACACTTATATCACTACTCCAGAAGACACTCTGACATCACTTAGTGTAGTTGTTGTGTATTACCCACTATTCTAGACAGGGGCGCATTTACAGTGTGCGGGGTCTTGGGCAAACTATTTCTCGGGATGTATTATTTTAGTGTGTTAATGAATGACAATATTTTGTAATGCACATAACAGATATATTTTTTAACACACACAAAACACACATGCGGAAGCCATTCGGCTTATTAATGTTGTACGTATTACAATGCCAACAATAAGAACATAAATCATGAATCTGCAACAGAAACAACAAGAAGTTAGTAACAACATTAGAAATGAGTAACACTAACAAGAACAACAAATTAAACACCATCAAAGCGGATATTAGAATGTCTGATGCCATGCCGCCTGCCGGAAAAAGTAAAACTCGTCGCAGATGGCAAATACGTGACGTTTAATTTTTTCAATTGAAATTTGCGGGGCCTATCGGGCGCGGGGTCTTGGACATTTGCCCGATGCGCCACCCCCTAAATGCGGCCCTGATTCTAGATGTCGCTTCACATCACTTCTATTGCATCTTCATCTTCCCTCTCGGAATGGTCCTTAAGGAGAGATTGTATTTCCTTATTATCTGTAGCTTTTTGTATCGTTTTTCTGTTATTGCTGTCCGTGCAGTTTATTAATTTGCAGCTACTCTCTTTCTTTTGCAAATATTGCTCACCTTTGCCTCTCGAAATACTTCTTTCTTTTTTTCCTGCTTTCTTAGAATATATTTTCTTAAACATTCGAGCGTCATTTCTTCTAAGATTATTAGCATCTCTTCAAACAAACAAACAAACAAACTTATTTCAGACTCAACAGGTACACACATATTATACAAGTGATCCATAGAAAGTTAAGAGATAGTTGTCTGGAGCAATGATTATGTAGGCCAATGCAACACTATAAATAATGAATATACAGTTTCTTAGGCCACTGCATTCAGATTTGAGATCTACAAAGTATATCAGATACCAGTCCACTAATCATGGTTTCTATTATCTTACTGACTGACTCACCAAGCCTAGTGATAAGTCTAAATACAAAATTACGTATGACACTAGCACAGTTAGTCACCTTACTGACTACAAGCAGCATACTGGACAAAAAGGAGCACCATTTATAAATCTAGGCTTTCTTGATAAACTCCTAAAAATATTATTATAAACAACATACAGTTTCATTACACTATACGTCCTTTAGTTCCACTACAAATGAGCTGTATACATTGGGTACAAAAAGTTTTGTACAGTATATGAAATTTTCTAATCAAAGTATTTCTCTGAGCATATAATTCTATACACTGCCTTAGAATGTCAGTCATCTGAAAGACCATCAGTTAGTATGTAGTCCAGATACTTAGTCTGGGTCACTTCTGAGAGCACCATACCATTCAATTGAAATTCATGAAACTTTATATACTTGTAGTCCTTGGTTCTCATAATATAATATGACTTTTAGTAGCCTTTTACAGATGGAGAAATAAGAACTAGATTATCTGCATACATCAGATGATTAACAATCATTGTACCAAGATAGCAACCTGTTTTACAAGTGTTCAGTACAAAAGCTAGATTACCCATGTAAACATTGAATAAGTAGAGAGATAATATTGGCAACAAATGGTTTCCATCTCCTTGCCTTTCTTCTTAACAAGTGCTAAACTGTAGTGGAGTCTATCCAATAATCGCTTGAAATTTCACAAAGACCCAAAGAGTCTTGCACAGTAACTGCAAGCCGACTGGCAATGACTACACCCATCAATTCTAATCTTGGATTAGAAAACCTTCTCAAAGGTGATACTTTGCTCTTTGCAGCAACCAATCTGCAACTTACTTTCTTTCAAATGTACCTCTTGTATAAATGCAAGTTGCATATACTTCCTCACCTGCATCACAAAAGACATGTAGCTCTAAATTATTTGGACTAGTGTTCAACTCTTCAAAGTACCATCTTGGGATTTCAATGTTTCTGAGATGTACCAGTTCTTTGAACCATTCTTTACACATACCATCATATGACTGGATAACTCTTGGTCCCAACTAAGTCCAACTTCCCAGAGGCTCTGAAACAAAATTTTTTATTTTATCACAAATAAAGCCAGAAATCCAAGAGGATCAAACACTTTTGAAGCCAAATTAAGGGTTATACGTTTTGTCCACCTTGTCTCATTCTCAGCCAGCTTTACCAAAGATTTTCCACTGAAGATAAACAAATCCTCTCCTTGCTGCCAAACAATGCCTAGCACCTTTGTGTCTACTGTCTACAGTTCCTTGGTGCCAGAATCTTCAACATTTTCTGCTTCATCAGGTCCTACACAGGACTGACTCATAAACTGTTGTAACTGAGAATGATTGGTCTGTCAGTTTTGAAACTCCATACCAGCTTTACTCATTATACATAGATCTAACCTCCATGAATATCTGTTTACACCAGGGGTTCTCAAACCTTTTGTCACTTCGTACCCTCTGATTCATCAGACAATCAGCTAGTACCCCTATTAGTAAGAATTCACATAAGATACAGAAATATCAATAATAAATACTTTAGTAAATGCAGGTCCGGCGCCAGCCTATTTGGCGCCCTAAGCAGGACTGCAGCTGGCGCCCCCACCCGCCTCCCACTTCACGATTGGGTTTGCCCACAAAGTAATCAAGGTACCATATTGAAGAAACTATTTGCCTTACACTGATCTATTTTAATTTGCTAATACATACATTTATTATAAAGTTATAAAATCATTTCACAGTTCAAGAAAGTGTCATGACCAATCAAAACAGCGAGTAAAGCGAGGCATATGTAGTAACAAATCAGAACGCTCAAAAGTGCTAAAATATGCGTGCAAAAAGGACATATCTACTGTTTTTTCCAAGCAAGAAGGGCATATGTCACATAAAAACAGTTATTCGCTTATTGACGACCCGGAACTCATATTAAGCCGTAAATAAGCCGAGTCGCTTATTGACGACTCCCGTCTGTGCGCGCAACATTTTTAAATCGCTTATTTACGACTCCCGTCCCTAAAGAGTTAAAGGTCGTGATAGTGAAAGTTCTATAATGACCCATTAAGATGAATAAGTTAATTATGTAAATATCAGTCAAGCTAAACTGGTGTACCGTCGTACAACCTTTCATCATTTGTCTATGCTTCTCATTCCTTCATTATTTTTTTCATGTTGTTCTTACATAATACTATCAGACGTGCACAGGGCGGGAGGCGCTGGCGCCCCCCAGATCTTTGGCGCCCTTAGCATTTACTAACCTCGCCTAATGGAAGCGGCGGCCCTGAGTAAATGAGTAAACAACAAACTACATACGTAAATAAAATTAGGGTAGCTATAATTCTTGAATTTTAGTGTGAGGGATGTTCCTGATGTGTGGAAACTAGTTTCTCAATTTCAGGTGTCGTGCTTGACAAAGAAACTCGAAGATCATGTTCCACGTTTAGCCGAGAGCGATATTTAGTTTTTATATTTAACAAAGCTGAAAATCCTTGTTCACATAGATAAGTACTGGGAAACACTAGCAATGACTTCACCACCACATTAGCTACAGCAGGATAAGACTCACTCATTTTGGACCAGAACTTAGTCACCGGAAGAGTTTCAAATGCAACTCGGGCTGTAGAGTCATTCACCAACTCAATAAATTGATCCTGCAAGTCTTCTACGAGCAAGTGCACGTCAACGATGAATGGATTTCTTATTAATTTTAAATCCAATTCGTTCAATTCTAGAAAATATGACTGGAACTCCAGCAGCAGAGAGAAAATATGTGCCAACACTAGCTGATTCATATGAATTTTATCATTTTCCTCATTATTCTCAAGCGCATCGCTAAGATGCTCAAACATACAAAGGTTTTTGTTCTTCACCTTTGTTCCCCACAGTGTCAGTTTCATATTGAATGCTGCAAGTTTGTCCATGAAATTAATCACGGTGGTGTGCTGACCATACCTAATTTTAGTGTGCAGTGATAACCAATTTGCGCAGTAATAATTTCAATTTGTGCAGTGATCGATTAAAACGTACTCGCTTCAGTCCCGCTTCTTTTCGTTTGAAGAAGGGAATGTCCACATTAACAAGTTCCGTATGGCAGCCACTATGGCAGCCATTTAAGTGTCTCTTGAGGAAACTTGACTTTAGTGAATATAATGAGAACCACTTGTTGCATATAACACACTGAGGCAGCTCGATCCCATTTTTTATAATAGATGTGAACCCATACTGTATGTAGTTTTAGTTATACCAACGTTTCTTAGTTGTAGATGCCATCACATTGCCTGTAATTGTAATAAAATTAAAATTACATTATTACTGTATGCACCACTATTTTATATATATATATATATATATTATATATATATATATATATATATATATATATATATATATATATCACTATATATATATATATATATATATATATATATATCACAGTGCCTGTAATTTAAATAAAATTAAAATTACAATGCAGTAGTTACATTTTTAGGTAATATACATCTTATAATATAATTTTTAACACATGCCCGATGCAAATTTTTTTATCAGTTCTACATTTGTGACGTTCATAAGAAAAATTGAAATTTGGTCAATCTAATTTTAGTATAATATGAAATTTAAAAAACTTTAATATATGACTCACCAAATTCCTTAGTCAATTTATTTTTAAAAAATCACCTCATACTGCTGCTTTGATAATGTTTATGACGCAGAAATATTCAGCGAGGCTTAGCGTTAAATAAAAATTCTAGAAGTTTCTGGCAATGAGTGGAATAAAAGTTATCAAATTTTTTTTAGAATATTCACTTGAATTATGTCGAAATAAATATACCATATATATAGCGGAAATTTTGTCCACTCCTTCCCGTAACCCGAGGAAACCTTAATATGTACCACTAGGGGTACGCGTACCCTAATTTGAAAACCCCTGGTTTAGACATTTCTGTATTATCCACTGAATACAGCAAATCATCAACATAAAACTTTGTCATATATGAGAATAAAAACCCACTCTAATAGACAGAGTTTATTTCCACGACAGTTTCGACGCCCACTGGCATCCTCCTCGGGTGGATACAGAAACACAAATGAAACAAAACAAGAGGGAAAAACAGTTCAGGGATCGACCGTTAAGAAATTCGCACCTAGGTTGGATTCCATTCTCTCGAGACAGGAGGGGCATTTTCATTAAGTACATTCGCACAAATTTTAAAACTATCTTCCTGTTCTAAGCATACAGATTCTATTATTTTTACATAATTATTACATTTATAATTAAATTTATTACATTTAATATTGCATAATTATTAATTACAGAAATTATAAATTTATTATTACATTGGTTATTACATTGTTGTTTATTATACAGAAATTATAAACCGAAAAACGAATGAAAAAAGGCGATTAGGAAATAATCCAGAGACCATTGAGAAATTCGCACCTAGGTTAGATATCGTTCTCCCGAAACCAGAAGGGCATTTTATTACAGGGTCAGCTTATAACTACATTTCCACAAATTAAAAATATCTTCTTGTTCTATACATACAGATCCTAATGTTTTGACATAATTACTGCATATATTTTTATTTCCACATTAATTACTTCCATTATTACATTTACTAAAAGCGAGTAAGGAAACATTCCAATCCAGAGACATTTAAGAAATTCACACTTAGGTTCGAACACGTTCCCACGACTCCGTAAGGGATTTATTGACCAAGAATCTCATTAAAGGGTCTAACTTATAAGTACCTTCGCACAAATTAAAATTATCTACTTTTTCTATACACACAGATTCTATTATTTTTTCTTTTGACATAATTATTACATTTATAAAGTACCTTACTTGATTCCCAATCTATAGCATGATTATTTTGGCTAGCGTGATAAAAAATGGCATTATTAGTATTACAACTTCTGAAGGCATATTTGTGTTCTTTGATACGGGTTTCAATATTTCTTCCAGTTTCTCCCACGTATACTAAATCACAACTTTTACAGGGAATGCTGTAGACACAGGCTTGTTCCTCTTTTGCAACGTTATTCCTAACCAATTTACTTTTCACGGTAGACGAATATTTGAACGCCAAAGCAAACTTAAATTCTTTCGTCAACGGTACTTATAAGTTAGACCCTTTAATGAGATTCTTGGTCAATAAATCCCTTACGGAGTCGTGGGAACGTGTTCGAACCTAAGTGTGAATTTCTTAAATGTCTCTGGATTGGAATGTTTCCTTACTCGCTTTTAGTAAATGTAATAATGGAAGTAATTAATGTGGAAATAAAAATATATGCAGTAATTATGTCAAAACATTAGGATCTGTATGTATAGAACAAGAAGATATTTTAATTTGTGGAAATGTAGTTATAAGCTGACCCTGTAATAAAATGCCCTTCTGGTTTCGGGAGAACGATATCTAACCTAGGTGCGAATTTCTCAATGGTCTCTGGATTATTTCCTAATCGCCTTTTTTCATTCGTTTTTCGGTTTATAATTTCTGTATAATAAACAACAATGTAATAACCAATGTAATAATAAATTTATAATTTCTGTAATTAATAATTATGCAATATTAAATGTAATAAATTTAATTATAAATGTAATAATTATGTAAAAATAATAGAATCTGTATGCTTAGAACAGGAAGATAGTTTTAAAATTTGTGCGAATGTACTTAATGAAAATGCCCCTCCTGTCTCGAGAGAATGGAATCCAAGTGCGAATTTCTTAACGGTCGATCCCTGAACTGTTTTTCCCTCTTGTTTTGTTTCATTTGTGTTTCTGTATCCACCCGAGGAGGATGCCAGTGGGCGTCGAAACTGTCGTGGAAATAAACTCTGTCTATTAGAGTGGGTTTTTATTCTATTTTTGACCTTCACGTAAAAAAGTGAAGTTTTTTGCATTTGTCATATATGTTCAACAGCATTATAATATAGATTTCAGAATATTTGTTAGTGATGTTGTATCGTAACTGCCAATAGAAATGGGCTAGAGCTGAGGCCAAACAACATCGGCTTCATTCTATACACTTGAACCTTGGGTTCATTTCCTAACAAGTCTTTTGTATTCACCCACAGATACTTTACTGCATTTCTGTCGTCTGGTTTTAGCTTTATCCTAAAAAATCTTGCTTCACATCTACGGTCAATGCTACTCTATCGAACCTGAACCTGAGTAACAAAGAAAATAAATCTGCATTTAAGTTTGGGCCGGGATCCAAACAGTCATTCAAGGACACACCCCTTTGTCTTTGGCTAAACCATTAAAACTACCCTCAGTTTGGTGGTAGTTTTATCTCGCCGCACCATTGCATAGTGCGGCAGATAATTTGCTTCCTAGCTCACCAGCTCATCTTGCATTTCTTCAGCCTTGTCTTCCTTTACATAGCTTAGAATGGCCTCATTGTATTCATTTAACAACTCTTAATTTTTTCCTTAGCCTGAGCAATGAAGACTCCAACCTCCTATTGGCTACAGTAGCTGAAGGTTAAAGCTTAGTTTGCAAGAACTTTTCCAAGGAAGACCAACTTCATAGCAACCATCTCTAAACCCAATGCCATTTTTTCTCTAAAGTCTCCCTGTTCACTGCACTTGCCTCCTTCCCCTGTTTGTCCCTTATGACGATGGATTCAAAGTCCTAAACGGCTTTCAAATAATTTTCCAAAACCATGGTTGTTCTCCTCACTCTTAACGAAAAAAGTTTTAACCTACATTTCACTGCAATAGCTACCATGTAGCATCCATCCTAACTTGCTTTCAATAGCTACAGGACCTTCAGATGTGCAGACAATGTCACCAGTGCTGAAGTCCCAATAATAGCCAACGCCAGTCAAAAGACTAATCTCTTCAGTTCCTTCAAACTTATTATTGCCCAAATCAATGCCTTGAACTTGTAATTCTTGGATATATGCCATATCTAAACAAGTAGTGACTGGAGCACAAAGTTTCTCAATCTCTACAACTTGGATCTTGATAGTGGGACTTTGTAGTAACAACCCCTTAACCAGGGCAGGCCAAAGGCCCGGCTAACCGGGCGGTTGCCCGGGGCGCAATGTGCTAGGGGGCGCCAAAAAACGGAGAGAAAACTTAATAAATTAATAAAAAGAAATCCAAAATATAAAAATTGTCTGACATGCAGTCAAATTGTTCAGGAGTGTGTAGTAAATTTCTTACGACAAATTCTTAACAACTGTAATAATATATGTGTTTGTATGTAGTTTATAGTCTATTCAAATAATTGCAACCATCAAGTCTGAAATGCTAGTAAGGAAATTTAGTATGTGTTCAGAATCAGTTAAAACTTATCTTTTTAGAACTTACTGTACTGCATTGTATACATCCCATCTGTGGTGGAATTATACAAAAACTGCTATGAATAAACTCTCTGTTGTTTATAATAATATTTTTCGTATGCTAAGTAGGAAACCAAAATGGTGCAGAGCCAGTTTTATGTTTACTACGCATAACCTACCTACCAGCCAAATGTTAATCCGGAAGAATATATCCACCATTAAAAGGGTTAAGGGATGAGATAAAGTTTTCTTGTTAAGTGAAACCTTGACGTAGGCTTCTCCACAAATAGGTATTTCCAGGTTACCATATTTTTTTAGGATTGCTTTAGATTTGTGTAGTTTAGGTGTATTTTTGAAAGTTTTGTCAAAAGTTGTTTTAGAGATGACAGTTCGGGCAGCACCTGTATCTAGTTTGAAAGGAATTGTAATTCCATTTAGATCTACTTCTATAATAATATGCGGACACTTATTATCACCAGTTTGCTGCTCACACAATAGGTATTCTGCTTCAATGTTCGAAGCATTTCCATTTAGAGGATTACCACAAGAAATGTTAAAATTAGAATTTTCAACTTTTGGTTTCTTTGAAAAACAAACTTTAGCTATGTGGCCTATTTTACTACAATTTCGGCAAACTGCCTCTTTAAAGGGACAGTCCTTCTTCCAGTGGTATTTTTCACATTCAGTACACGGCTTAGAAGGCTTTTCATCCTGCTTAGCATTAGAATTAGTAGGTTTAGTAGTATTTTCAGCATACTTTTTACTAGTGATTTCCCAGGGAATGATTACTGCTTCCGAAGCCGTGGCCCTTCCGACGAGTGTCCTAGCGCATCACGGAGGTGATTCTCTCGGGCATGGAAAAGGACATTCCATATTCTATTCTTACCACTGATGTAAAAACCTTTGGTTTAATAATACCAATGCTTGCAATGTGTTTCACAAGCTGTATGATATATGGGTACTTGCCACAGTCCATTTTGTCAGTATTGTTGCCAGTTGTTAAAAATAAGGGTGCTAGTATCTGTGATAAGAATAATTATAGGCCAATAGCACTTGCCAGTATACTTTCTAAAATGTTAGAATATGTCATTTATAATAGGATAAGCACTTACTTGCAGACTTATGACAATCAATTTGGCTTTAGAGTGAAACATGGTACTGACACGTGTATTTATATGCTAAAGGAAGCCATCCTTAAGTACAAGATGTCAAACAGCAATGTATATTCCTGTTTTTTTTGATGCATCAAAAGCATTTGATAGAGTTAACCATCACAAACTTTTCAAGAAACTCTTGTGTCGAGGGGTACCTAAATATATACTTAGGATACTTGCATTCTGGTATACAGAGCAGACCATGTTTGTAAGATGGAAAAACACTGTATCACCAGGTTTTAAGGTGACTAATGGTGTTAGGCAAGGAGGTATATTATCACCCTATCTTTTTTGTATATACATGGATGACCTTACCAATGAACTAAAACTGCACGTACTGGCTGTGTCATTGGAAAGGAAAAAATTAATCATTTAATGTATGCTGATGACCTTGTTCTTCTGTCACCCTCTCCCCATGGGCTGAGAGTATTATTAGAGGTATGTGAACAATATGGTATAGAAAATGACATCACCTATAATGGGGCAAAGAACTGTATTTTGATGTTTAGGTGTAATCTACTGAAACATGTATCATGTGGGTCTTTTGAAATGAATGGTCAGACTATACCTGTCAAAGACACATGTAAATATTTAGGTCATGTAATTACTCACGAGCTGCGAGATGAACTTGATATTGAGAGGCAACGTCAAAAGCTGTACGTACAGGGTAACATGCTAATAAGGAAATTTGGTATGTGTACTGCATTGTATACATCCCATCTGTGGTGGAATTATACAAAAACTGCTATGAATAAACTCTCTGTTGCTTATAATAATATTTTTCGTATGCTACGTAGGGAACCAAAATGGTGCAATGCCAGTTTTATGTTTACTACGCGTAACCTACCTACCAGCCAAATGTTAATCCGGAAGAATATATAATATAATTTCATTACTAGGGTCCAAAACAGCTCTAATGTGTTATTGTACAATGTCCTGTCTTCAGATACTGTGTATCTCTCACCTATATGGCAGTCTTGGTTCAGACAACTGCTGGTTTACAATACCTTATTTTTGTAATGTAGCAAAGATTATATATATATATTATATATATATATATATATATGCATATTAAGTTGTGTTATACTAAGTGTTATAGCAAGTGGCTATGTTATAATAAGTGTTATAAGTGTTATAAGATATCTCAGGTAATAACAATATACATAAAATTGTCAGATAATTGATCAAACAGTATGCCAGTATGCTAGGTTAAGTGGCTATGTTGGCCTTATTTTTATATTATTTTTGTATTAAGTTCAATGTATACGTAAGATTGTACTTGTATGTTAGGTTAAATGGCGATGAATTGTGAATGATCCGCGATAAAGATGTTTTGTTTTTTGTATTTTTTTGTACTCGTTCTAATGATATCCGCAACAGAGAGGAGTATTTCAGAAGGTACCATCGCCATCCAACTCCTGACTCTCACTCAGCTTATATTTCTGCCCGGAATCGTGCAAAATCTGTTCTTCGACTCGCCAAAAATTCCTTCATCCGACAAAAATGTGAAAACCTAGTCAATTCGAATTCTTCTTGCCTTTTCTGGTATCTAGCTAAGAACCTTTTCAACAACTTTACTTCCTCCTCTTTTCCATTCCGACGGCTCAGTTGCCGTCTCTTATCCTGACAAAGCTGAACTCTTTTCTCAAACTTTCGCTTCCAACTCAACCATGGACGATTCCGGTGCTGTTCCTAAATCTCCTCCTCCCTCTGACTTTATTATCTCTAAAATTAGAATATCTTCCAAAGATGTTATTTCTGCCCTATCTGGGTTCAACTCTAGGAAGGCGTACGGTCCTGATGGTGTTCCTCGTGTTGTTCTCAAGAACTGTGCTTCAATGCTGACACCCTGCCTAGGCAAACTCTTTCGTCTTTTCTCTCATCTGGTACGTTTCTTTTCTGCTTGAAATTCGCTTTCATTCAGCCTGTCCCAAAGAAGGGTGACCGCTCCCAACCCTCCAACTATCGTCCAATTGCTTTGATTTCTAGCCTTTCTAAAGTTTATGAATCTATCCTTAATAGGAAGATTCTTAAACATCTCTCTCCTCACAATCTTCTTTCAGATCGTCAGCATGGGTTTGTCAAGAGACGCTCTACTGGCAATCTTTTTGCATATCTCTCTGACTCTAGGTCATCCTCCTTTCGGGATTTCAGTGAAACTTTTTCTGTTGCGCTAGATATATCGAAAGCATTTGATAGAGTCTGGCACAAATCTATATTTTGAAATTGTCTTCCTTCGGTTTCTATCCTTTTATCTGTGCCTTTATCTCTAATTTATTTCTGGCCGATTTATAGGTGCGGTTGTAGATGGCCAGTGATGGGCAGTATCTAGATACATGTATCGCCGATACGTATCGATCGATACTTTTGTATCGGTATCGGTATCGCTTTAGCTACTTGACAAAAGTATCGATTTATCGGTATCGCTAAGGTCAATTTTCTTAAATGTATCGAAAAAATCAATACTTCGATACATCGATACATTAATAAGAATTTTTAAATATTTAAATAGATGTTATAAAGTGGATGACAATAAAAGGCAAATTTAATACTAACATTGTCAAAAAGAGGGTTCAAGAAATGTTGGTTAATGCTGTTAAGAGCCTCAGCGAGCAGACCCCCCAGCAACAACTAAGTGATGCTGCATCTGACGGAAGTGCAGATGATTTCTTCTGTTATGAGTCTGCTTCCACTAATGTCTCTGCAACCCAAGATTCCACTGAGATGGAAGTTTTACAGTATCTGGGTGACGGAAGTCATTCTCTCCAATCTCTGAGGCAGTACCCAGGAATTCTACGGGTCTTCCTGAAGTATAACACACCACTACCATCCTCTGCTCCTGTAGAACGGTTGTTTAGTTTGGCTGGTCACATTCACGCTCCAAAAAGGAATAGACTGTCTGACCAGATGTTTAGTCAGCTGGTATTTTTGAAGGGTAATAGTAATTACTTTTAATTGTTAGTGTAATATTTTCAGTCATTCATGTATCCTACAAAATTAAAACATACTTTCATTAAATAAAGCAATTGTTTTTATTTACATCTATAAAACCCATTAAAATGTCGTTGATTTTACTTACAGTGCGTACAAATTACTAGTATAAACAATAATATCTAATACCTACATATTAAATGAATAATTATAAAAATGTACCGGCGATACATGTATCGGTATCGGTATCGCTTAAGACATCTAGAAAGTATCGGCGTATCGGTATAGCCTAAGACGTTCTTCATGTATCGATGTATCGGTATCGCTTTAGCGATTTTCATGTATCGATGCCCATCACTGTAGATGGCCACTGTTCGTCTCCTAAAGCAATCAACAGTGGTGTTCCTCGGGGTTCTGTCCTGTCGCCCACTCTTTTCCTTTTATTTATTAATGAGCTGTTAATTCGCACTTCCTATTCTATTCATTCCTATGCCGATGATTCCATCCTTCACTTCTCCACCCGCTTCGCAAAGCGTCCCTCTCAACACTTACTTCATGATTTGCGTAGCACGGCTATGGAGCACTTGACCTCTGATGTTTCTGCTATATCTGATTGAGGCAGAGAAAACCTTGTGGCTTTCAAAACCTTAGAAACTCAGTGCCTCCTTCTGTCTACTCGTCACATTCTTCCACACAACTATCCCCTTACCGTCAACAACAGACAACTCAACCCTTCCTTTTCTCTTAATACTCCTGACGTTTCCTTTTCTCATGATCTTTACTGGAAAGATTACATATACTCTCTTTCTAAAACAGCTTCCAGGAGGTTAGGTGTGTTGTACCGGCTTCGCAGTTTCTTAATTTCCGCTCAGTTGCTGTCTCTGTACAGGGATCTTGTCCGCCACTGTATGGAGTATGCTTCTCATGTGTAGGGTGGCTCAACCCACACAGCTGTACTTGACAGGTAGAATCAACGGCGTTTTGTCTCATCAATTCGCCGCCTCTTACTGACTGTCTTCAATCCCTCTCTCTTCGCTGCAATGTTGTCTCACTCTCTCTTTACTATTGCTATTATAACGAACACTGCTCCTTTGAACTCTCTAACTGCTTGCGTCCTCCTTTAAGGAGAGCACGCAGCACCAGACTTTGTACACTTTCTCATTCCTCTTCTGTCCAACTATCTAATGCAAGGGTTAATCGGTATTTCCAGTCTTTCATCTACTCAACCGGTCAGCTCTGGAACAATCTTCCTCAGTCCATCTTTCCCACTGTGTATCACCTCCAATCTTTCAAACGCAGAGTGTCTAGGCATCTCGAAAATCCTGGACCTTGATTTTGGCTCTCTTCTTCTTCTATGGGGGTGGGGCACTTTTGCAGGCGTTCGCCCTTGGCCCCTCCTTCCTGCACAAAAAATATACAAGCGATGCTGTACTAATCAACGTAGTCATCGTATTGCTTTGAGATGGCAATGGCTCTTCCTCTTCTAGATTTTCTAACACCTGATACAGTATTTTCCTATGTTTTGCTGTGTGTTTTGCTGTTGTGGGATGTGTGTTTTGCTGTTGTGGCGGTTACACGTGTTTCGATCGAAGTCCGAATAAAAGCGATATTACAGTAAAAATCCTGCAGTTAATAGTTTTAAACGGTGCCGATATTGTGAGTTAATTGATAGTGCATAGCGGTATTTCTTTTTAAAAAAGTAAAAATCGCGGCGTATACCAAAAAAGTGAATAAAATCAAAGTGAATTAATATATACAGCATTTGTTTTTGTTATTTTTCCGAGTCTCTTTGTGAGGAAAGTTTTGTTTTTTGAAGTGCCCGCAAATATCCCCCCATTATCCCCCGCAGCCACGGTCGAGAGGACCAATCAGTGAGAAGTATACAGCGTGCCACATCCCCTACCCTGGAGTAACGGAAAATTCTTTCCCTCACACAGCTTGAGTCATCCCCCACCCAATACCTCCCATAATACCCCTTTTTGAGTCACTTCACCAATATGGAAATTAATGCATACATGCAACTCTGTGGAATCTGTAAAACTGCAACAGCTGAGACAGAGGCGATCAGGTGCGATTTTTGTCAGCTACTTTTTGATTTTAAATGCCTAGAATGTGGAGATGAAAAAATCTCCCTTATAACGAACGCAAAGCAGTTTAATGGAATAAAATTTTTCTGCGAGAACTGCTTGACCGAATTAAACTCTTTTATGGTATTTAAAGCAGAAAGAGACTACGAGAAGAGAATGAAAGAAGAAAGTGGAAACAAAGAACAGTGGAAAACGGAAGAAACGGAGAAAGGCGAAATAGAAAGAATTCAAATACCGTCACAAAACGAGACCGAAAACACACAGGCGACAAAGAGTGTAAAAACAACACACAGCATAAGGGCAACGAAGGACACAAACACAACTAGCACAAATAGCACAAATAGGACAAGACAAGAGGGCAGTCAAGTAAACGAAGTAAAACGTCCCCCAATAAGGAGCAAAAAACAAAAGCCAAGAGTAAATATGGGGAAGGAATTATATGCAGGTATTATATAAAAGAAAATTGCAGATTTAAAAGAGGACAATGTATATATGAACATCCCCCAATATGCAATTTCTTCTATAATAATGGTCGTTGTAAATTTGGAGACGGATGTAAATTCTACCACCCGGACATTTGCAGAACTTACGCAAAATACGGAACCTGCAAATTCGGGAATAAATGCTACTATCAACATCTCCCGACGGACTCAACGAACAAAGGAAAAAGTTTAAATGACAATAGGAATAAAAATAACAATAGGAACAACAATAGGAACACAATAAGCGAACAAGAAAATTTTTTCAACATCTCAGACACCTTACGAATGCTAAATGTCATCCACATGCAGTTGACACAGCTGGAAACCCCCGAGCCAAATCGCTACCGGCCAAGAAGCTACCAATACAAGTAGGAGGAAACGGATCTCTTTCGGAGATCATAGAGCAACGAATCAAGCGATATCGAAGGAAAACGAACTTGAAATGCACAAGGGGCAACGAAAAACAGAGAACATAAAAATTGTCCTGGCTAATATTCAAGGAATAAGACCAAACCAATCACTCAATAAGGTTTCGTACCTGAAAGGATTTATGGGCGAAACAAGGGCGGACATCGCATGCCTCACAGAAACTCATCTTAAAGATTGCCAAGAAATTGTGAAACTGCGAACATTGTATTGATAAGAAAGAGATAAATATAGAGGGCTTCAACTTACTAAGAGCGGATAGAACGACGAGACGGAAAGGTGGCTGTGCTATATATGTACAGGAAGGTCATATGACAGAGACGATAATAAGTAAATCAAACAGCTATGTGGAACTCCTAGCAGTGAAAATAGAAAAACTAAACTTGATAGTAATAGTCATCTATAGACCTCCAAGCACCCCAACCGAAAAATTCTCGGAGGCCATTGATGACATTAGAAAGCTAATAAAAGCCATAAACCCTCCATCCCCCAATATAATGATCTGCGGAGACTTTAACTTCCCATTTATAAAATACAAAAAGGTGAATAGGAATATATATATTCACCAGGACAAGGGGGGCACAAGAGAAGATCAGGAACAAGCAAAAATGTTGATGGCTCTCACAAACGAGTTTATGCTGACACAGGAGATAACAGAAAATACCAGAAAAAATAACTGCCTGGATCTGGTATTCACGAATAACACGAACTTGATTGCTGATATAAAAATAACCCCAACCATTATCTCAGACCACAACTTAATCGAGATATCAACAAATATGATGGCAGCATTAGAAGACAATACACATATTGTGGAAAGAAGTAAATTCGGGGCCTTTAACTTAAACTCGAAGACTATAAATTGGGAAGCAATCAGATCGCACATGGCCCAAATAGAATGGAGAACAATTTTCGAGAATAAAACAACGAAGAAATGCTAACAACTTGGAGGAAAAAACGCTGAGAATTTTAGAAAAATATGCTCCGAAATCACAGCCAAAAGGAAAGAGGAGCTGGCTAGAAAGGCAAAAGAGAAGACTATTCCGCAAAAGAAAGAGAGTGGAGGCGAAGTTAGGAAACTGCGGAGATAATGGCAGGAAAATAATAAAAGAAAAACTGGAGGGTATCGATAGGGAAATACAAGCCCTGATTAAGGACCATACAGAGAGGGAAGAGGAAAAGGCGGTAGAAGCAATAAAGGAAAATCCAAAATACTTCTATAGCTATGCAAAAAGGAAAACAAAAACGCGCGCCGCTATTGGGCCCTTAAGGACGGGAAATAATGAACTAACCGACGATCCAAAAGAAATATCTGATACATTGAGAGCTCAATATGAATCAGTTTTCAGTACCCCAAAAAGTGACAAAGCGATACCTGACATAAATGCATTCTTTGAAGAGGAATTGCAAGGAGAGTATATAACAGACTTTGAGTTTACACCAGAAGATGTAGCGAGAGCTATAGAACAAATGAAACTACATTCAGCTGCAGGTCCGGACAATTGGAACGCATTATTGATTAAAAACTGTAAAAATGAAATAGCTACACCTTTATACTGGATATGGAGAAGATCCCTAGACACTGGGGAAATACCGAGCATCTTGAAAAGAGCAAACATTGTCCCTATATATAAAGGAGGGGACAGATCTCAAGCAAAGAACTATAGACCAGTGTCATTGACGTCCCACCTCACCAAAGTATTTGAAAGAATAGTTAGAGAGAAAATTTATGATTTCCTGGAGACACGGGAAAGATTCAACGAAAATCAGCATGGATTCCGATCAGGTAGATCATGCCTATCACAACTAATAGAGCACTACAACAATATCCTAGATGCATTGGAAGGCAATGACAACTACGATGTTATATACACAGATTTTGCTAAAGCTTTCGATAAATGTGACCATGGTATAATAGCACATAAAATTAAAGACATGGGAATAACAGGCAAAGTGGGAAAATGGATCTACAACTTCCTTAGTGATCGTCTGCAGGTCGTCAAAATTCAAGGTATATCATCATCAGAATCGGAAGTACGCAGCTCAGTACCACAAGGGACAGTACTGGCCCCACTCCTGTTCATTATCATGCTAACAGACATAGACAGCGGAGTAAACAGCAATAGTATAGTAACATCCTTTGCAGACGATACAAAGATCAGCAGAAAAATCAGCGATGTACATGACGTGGAGGCCTTGCAGAGGGACACGAACAAAATATACAAATGGTCAGAAGACAACAACATGTCATTCAACGCCGAGAAATTTCAGCTCTTGAGATATGGTAGAAAAGAAGAACTTAAACAGACTGCATATTATGCTCCAGATAGACAGGAAATTCAGAGAAGCATGAAAGCGATTGATCTCGGGATAATAATGACAGATGATGCGAAATTCGAAACACAAAATCAGATAGCGATAAATAAAGCAAAAAGAGTCGCCGGACAGGTTCTAAGAACGTTCAAGAGAAGGGACAGGACAGTAATGATTCCCCTGCTAAAAACACTGATTATACCAAAACTTGAATACTGCTCAGTTTTGACGTCCCCATATAAAAAGGAAGAAACTAATAAACTAGAAGAAACGCAAAGGCATTTCACAGCCAAGATTGATGGCTGCAAAGAACTCAACTACTGGGAAAGACTACGTAAACTAAATCTGTACTCACTGGAAAGAAGAAGAGAGAGGTACATCATAATCTACATATGGAAAATGATCGAAAAACTGGTACCAAACCTAAAACTAAACCCAATTACCATTCAAACAACACTGGAAAATAGGAAAGGCAGAATGTGTAGTGTTCCCAAATTAAAAGCACGACAAGGGACCTCCTCAACCCTGAAGGAAAATAGCTTGGTTGTCAGGGGGCCAAGACTTTTCAACCAGCTTCCTAAGGACCTCAGAAACGTAACGGGGGTCAAAGTTGAAGTCTTCAAGAAAAGACTGGATGCCTGGCTCAGGACAGTACCAGATGAGCCGGGCGTGCCTGGCTATGTACGGTGGAGAGCGCAAGAAAGTAACTCGCTCCTCCACCAGGCCAGACCTAGAGGCGGGGCCACCAGCTTGACCTCCGTGTGAAGAGAGACCAACACACGAAACAACATAAGGTTCATAGGGTATAGCTCAGTGGGTAACACCGTTTCTGTATACGTGAAGTGAAGACGGAGGTTGGGGTTTCGAATCCCGTTGATGCTGGTAATAATAATACAGGAGTGTCAGCATTGGGCCGTATTATTTGGCCTAAGCACTGTGCCAGTTTCTGCCCCTCTTGGATGATTATTATTATTAATACATTATTTGATAAAATTTTAATATTGAAGTCCTATTCACATAAAAATTAATTGGAAAACATTGATAAATTGGACGTTTGTATTTTTAAGTTAATAAAAGTTTCGTGCTATTGAATTTGTCTCAGAAATCGTTAATAAACATTATTATAATAAAGTAGTATATTCATGTGTCTCCCTTTTATATTTGAGGATGAAAATCCACAACTAGCATTCTGGTCCCGACTATAAACTTTCGGATCAATTCCACAATATTTGTTTTAAACACTTATACATCAATAGTGGGCGGAGAATGCTGAGCAGAGTTTGAGGCGAAACCTCAGCTTAGGCTTGTTGACCTCTTTTTAATATTACCGTATATCATATTTAGATCTTCCTCGGCTGATATGAATCAAATGGAAATCCTTTAAATCTGTAAAACGTATTTGTGGAATAATGGCGACAACTACAGGAACTGTTAGTTTACCGTCCAAACTTAAGAAGAAAACTCTAAGGGTAAAACACCAGAAGCGTAAACTTTTCCGAGCCAATGAGCCTTTTCTTTCGGTTTTTATGTGGGGAGTAAATCACTCCGTAAGTATTGTTACTTTTAATTACTTGACGTACCTCAATGCTAAGTCTTCTGTTTATATATGTACTTTGTAGGTGGTTTTCGTTTGGTTTGTCATAAATCTCTCGCAGGAAAAAATTAACCATACCTAAGCCAGACAGTAAAGTCTGCAAAATTCTCGCCCGACGCGCCCGTTTTTGTCAAAATTATGGTAATTGTTACTTTTCAGCCCAGACAGCTATTTCTCATGAAACCTAGGTTTTTCTCATGGTTTTTGATGTGATTCATGCGAATCTGACCTTCATTTCCATCAGAAATAACCAGTTGTTAAGATATACCCCATCCCCTACCCCATCAATGTTGGGGAACCAGTGGGGAATCATTTTTTTGGGGGGTGAAAAACTCATTTCCAATGAAAATGAAGGTAAGAATGTTGTGAAACACATCAAAAACCATGAGAAAAATCTAGGTTTCATGGAGAACCTAACCTAACCTACCTAACCTAACCATGTAAAAATTACCTTATTGGTCTTGATCATCGGGGTCAGAGTCGCTGTCAGTCTCAATGTGGGGAAGAATCCGTGGAGCAGTGCAGCCACAAATGGGTGGATAAAGCTTGGTGGCCTCTTTAAAGAAGCTGTGGATTTCCTGGTGACCAGCTGCTTTCAAGAATAGGTAATGGCCCAGGTACTGCCATAGGAAGGTTGACCTGAAAACAAAGTGTAAAAATGCGAGCTGGAACAGGAGGGCACTGGTTACACTGGATAGCCATGTTGATTCTGAATTTGAACTGAAAACAGGAGATGAAGGAGGAAGCAGATCAGTCAGTGATTTGCTGGATTAGGTCACGTGACGAAATAGAGGCTTATGATTGGCTACCTCAAAAATATTTACATAATTCGTCACTAGATGGTGCCACCTCTTGTTATGGCAGTGATAGAATGCCCCTTCAAAAAATTTTTTTTTCAATAAAATAACTATCTCGTAAACTAAATATTTGCGATGGAAATGTTATTGATAAATGTTTTGTACCTATTGAGACAATGTAGAACCCCTCAAAATTATCGGGAAACATTCTGGGCTGAAAAGTAACTAATACCAAAATTATTTCTTCTGAAATTGCAAAAGTAACGTAATATGAAAAATTCTTGCATATATCAATGTCCTGTGCTGTTAAACTTAAGATGTCTTAACCAGAATTTCAAAAAAATAACTGGACCTCAGTTTTAGGAGCCCCTATCTATTGCATTAAAAAAAAAGAAAAAAAAAAAAGGTACTTTCCTCTTATCCTGGACCCCAGACTTTTTGCTAAAAATATCACCAGTTTTTCTGTTGTTATTAATAACACCAGTACACATTTGAAAACTTGTCGATTGATTTTTACAAACTAGTTGGTGATTCTATATAATTTGAGTGCGCTGATCTCAAAAATATAGTTAGTTTTTCCCTATCACGTATGGTTTTCTTACTACAGGGTGTGTCATAAATCCCCCATTTATCCGCAAATATGAATCATCTTATCAAGACCAACATTGGATTGCACATGCTAAACTATAAATTTTGTTGTTATAGACTACAGTAACGCTTAATAATAATGTAGGGTAAATATATTATATAGGCCAGACTGAAACTCAAGAAAGAATTAATCAGAGTCATTAACAGTTGGCTTTTGATATAAAAATAAGATTCCTGAAAAAAATAATTGGTGGCCACCAACGTGTGTCCAGCCACCCCCATTTTTGTAAAAACATCTAATGCCGCACTAGCAAAATTAGGAAAATGGCAATATCTCTTCTTCTGAACATGCTAGAGAGATGGTTTGCATACCAAAAGATGCAGAATTTAATTTAGAACAAATTATTAAGAGTGGTATTTTTTCATAAAACCTTTAGTTTTTGAGTTATTTTAGAAAAACTAATTTTTGGGGCCCATAGACCCCCTTTCGATGGACCTA
Organism: Bathynomus jamesi; assembly: GCA_023014485.1. Classification (NCBI taxonomy): domain Eukaryota; kingdom Metazoa; phylum Arthropoda; class Malacostraca; order Isopoda; family Cirolanidae; genus Bathynomus; species Bathynomus jamesi. Next base: position 123,964 of record JAJOZX010001469.1, read on the forward strand.
GTGACAAAAGAAATTCTAAAATAAGCATGATTTGGCTTTTTTATTACTAACATTGCCCTAAAAGGATGTTGACATGGACATAGTGATCATATGATATGACTTTTCCTTGTTATCTTGCATCCATTATGCTTGATAAAGAATAGAGGGTGGGGCTGCTTCATGAACTTTTTTTAAACGTAATAAATTAAAAACTTTTTTTTTTTCAGGTGCCTTTGTTATAAGTTTCCAACTAAAATTTGTTATTGAATTCAACATTTGCAATATAAAGTATGACTTCTACAAGGAAAACAGTTGCTAAAGTACTTGGTGATGTATGTTTTATGCCAGCAGAACAGTTTCCTTTAGGGAAATTGCCTACGTTGAAGCAAGTTATTGAAAGGTGTTTGTGTTTCGGAGACTATAAAACAGATGCTGTACTGAGAGCTACTTCTGAGGAATTGCATAAATTGTGGGTCACATATAATGTTTATCAATATCAGTAAATGCATACAGAGCCGACTGAAAACCCAAATAAAGGAATTCAACCGCCTTCTGAAGTATGACAAAAAGAAAAGGGGACCTAAATATCATCAAGATCTGGATGATTTTCTGAAAACTGTAAACGTTTTATTTGACATATATCAACATGATCACAAACTGTTGGCAGATACAGAGAAAAAGCACTTACTAAAAATGACTGAATCTGATTACCAGTTTTATGAGGTAGGTCTATTGATTGAATTTCAAGTTGTAAATTATTAATTAATATTAATTAATTATCAATTATTAATATTATCAATTATTAATAATTTGCAATACTTTTTAATTAAAGTGCATTTAATAAGTTAGTAATATCAATAATACACTATTAATGATGTTAATGATAAGTAATATTTTAGTATTTTCTCATTTTTGTAAGAATTTCAATTTACATATAGAGACTGAGAATGCTGGCTGATGAAGATGAGGAGGTGTGCTGTCAATAAAGTTCTGTGTCTGAGGGGAGTTATAGAGGATTTTGATGATGAATCTGGTAGTAGCAATGATTTTGCAGGTGGGATAATTGAAAGTGATGATGAGAATGAAGAGGATCATGAAGGTGGTACTGATGAATATCCTGCTATAGATGAGAATGTTAGGGTCTTTAGAAAGCCAATCATCAATTTCAAAGCTTCTGCATACCACAAGCTGTCTGCTATGTCCCAATGGGAAACTGTTCCACCTGTATTAAAAGAATTCAGTAATGATGAACTGCGTGATATCATTAATACTGCATTGAAACTGGATCACGAGTGCCACAGTCAGAATGTTGAAAGGCACATCAAGCTTGTCACTGAAGCATCCTTGGCTGTTGTAGATCATGAGCGTAGAGATGGTCTTATTAGAAACAAAATTAGATCACGTAAATTAATGAAAGATTTTGTGTCTAAAAAATATTTTAAGTTCTACATTATTATTTATCATGCTAAAATATGACAAAATGACAATTTGTTAATTGTATAATTTAGTGTTTGGCATTTTGGAATGTCAAAAAGCATTTTCAATGAATTTAAAATGGCTGATTTTGATTGATTTTGATTGCTGATTGAAAACCACTAATACATGTCAATTTGCAGCTTGAGAATGTTTTATTGTATTGACATTCAGTTGAAAGGGGGTCTATGGGCCCCAAAAATTAGTTTTTCTAAAATAACTCAAAAACTAAAGGTTTTATGAAAAAATACCACTCTTCATAATTTGTTCTAAATCAAATTCTGCATCTTTTGGTATGCAAACCATCTCTCTAGCATGTTCAGAAGAAGAGATATTGCCATTTTCCTGATTTTGTACTAGTGCAGCATTAGATGTTTTTACAAAAACGGGGGTGGCCAGACACACGTTGGTGGCCACCAATTATTTTTTTCAGGAATCTTATTTTTATATCAAAAGCCAACTGTTAGTCACTCTGATAAATTAAAATCAAACAAAAATTATAGTTTCAGCCCGGCCTACAACAACCAGTCCCGTTCTCAGCAAAATACTCTCTCCGCTCCCATCAATGGGTGGTTAACATTTGGGGACAGATGAGGTATTACAACACCCCTTGTAGCACGAAATCTTTAGGTGATAGAGTAAAACCTAATTAAAGCAGAATTAAATAGCTCCTAGCTCTTGGACAAGCATATTGCTTGTTTATGAAAGAATAAAAAAATAACTGAAAGAAACAAAATATATTTACCTTCTTTACTTGCAAACATTTCAGGACTTATTCCAAAGACTTAAGACTACGAAGGTAGATCTGACTAATGATGACTAAACCGGTGCTTCTTTGATATTTTCTTATGCTGTGCGTTAGGCTGATCTCGTTGCAGACACCAGCAGTAATCCGCCGCCATATTTGTATGCCATCTTCCTTGATATCTTCTTTCCATGGTTTTGATGTCCTGGTGAAATTGTTCCCCTTGCTCCTCACTGATATCTCCGAGATTTTCGGGAAAATGGTCAAGATGCGAAAATAAGAAGTGAACTTTCAGGGTCATGTTGCAGCCTAAGGCGCAAAACTTTTTAAGCATATTTTCCACCAGTCTTTCATAATTTTGGCTTTTGTAGTTTCCCCAAGAAGTTTTCAACAACATCTTTGAAACCAAGCCATGCTTCTTTTTCTTTATTGGTCATTGTGTTCAGGAAATGATCGTCTGTCAATAACTTTCTAATCTGAGGACCTATAAAAACATCTTCCTTTATTTTCTTGTAGCTAATCTTTGGATATTTTGAACAAATGTACTTGAAACACTCACCTTCTCTATTCAATGCTTTGACATAGTTTCATCAAGCCTAACTTAATGTGCAAGGGTGGTAGGAGGATTTTATTTGGTTCAACTAGATGTTCATATAAAATGTCCTTTGATCCTGGGGTAAGATTCTCTCTAGGAGGCCAAGTTTTCCTCTTCCAGTGCTGGTCACGTGCTTGACTATCCCATTCGCAGATGAAACATGGCATCTTAGTGTATCCTGATTGCTGCCCAAGTAACATGCAAAGGACTTTGAGATCCCCACACAATATCCATCTGTGATTTTGATACTGAATTTTTTCCAGAAGCAGTTTCATGTTATCATAGGTCTCTCTTAAATGAGTAGAATGGGCCACTGGGATTGATGCATATTTGTTACCAGTGTGCAGTAACACTCCTTTTAGACTGGTTTTAGAGGAATCTATAAACAACCTCCAGTCACTGGTTTGGTATTCGATGCTTAGCTTGCACACTAATCCTGTGATGTCCTTGCAAAATACCAAGGGACCATCTTCTTCGAAAAAAGGCACGAAGTCTTTCTCATGATTTCTGTACCAAGTGAAGTATGTGTCGGATGCCAATAAATTGTTCTCCTGCAATCTAGACCCAAAAAGTTCTGCAGAGTCCTTAGGCAGATTCAAATCCCTGACTAAGTCATTTAGTTTGGCTTTTGTTAATGGTTTAGGAGGATCTCGGTCAGCTGTTGGCTGTTCATAAACATCATCATTGTCTGGATTTGGAGCTGAATCAGAATCTGAATTGTATTGATCCAGACTCTCAGGTGGGTGGGGAATAGGAACTTCTGGACCATGGGGTACTGGCCTTATTGCAGATGGAAGACTTGGGTATTGAAGGCTCTCTTTATTCTTTGCATTATAACCTTTAACATTGCAAGAACAGAAGTAGCAGTCATCGGTATGGTTTCTAGGCTCGCGCCATACCATTGGGATCCCAAATGGCCAAATGGCAAACTTTTCTTTTTACCTTTGCTCCAATTCCTTAGTGCCGCAACACACGTAAGACAAACCTTGTGTGGAGCCCAACTTTTGTCTTGATCTCCTAATTTAATTCCAAAATAAGCATGATAAGCTCTCTTAATGAAGGTAGTTACATTTGTCCTTTGTTTTACAACAACATACCGACCACAAATATAACAAAATATGTCTGGACTATGGGTACATCCTCTAGAAGCCATTATTAAAATTTTAAAGACGTAATGTTAGAATTAGCTATCTGTAAAATATGAAAAAACGAAATTAATTAAAGATAAAAAAGGTAAAAAATTACAAAACGCCCCAAAATTGTTTTGCTAATAACTTTAAAACTGTGGGTGATAAAAAAAAACTGGTAGCATTTTTTAATTCAGTGCAGCAAACTGCTTCAGAATCACAACTCAAAATAAAGAAATCGATTTTCATGCAGACTGGTGTAATCTTTTAAAGTCTCATTATGGACATGCAAGAAATATGGTTAGGTCAACTGTATGCCCTTGACAGTTGGTTAGGTTGAGTTATGATACTTTTGGCAAAAAGTCTGGGGTCCAGGATAACAGGAAAGTACACCCGACAAAAAATGTAACTATATTGCCATAATTTACATACGGTACCCTAATAGGGTGTTCCACTTTTATCAAGTTGTGAATTTCACTACACTTTGCTCTTCCCCATACACCTTATGATCTGTAAAGCATATGTATCAAATTTGAAGCAAATTGACCACCATTTAGAGGTTGCACACTTATGTCAACTCAGATACCTTAGCCATTTATAACCAAATCTTGAGAATGTCCCAACTTCCAACATATTGTAATGTTTTTTTACTTTCACAGGTGCAAAAAGTATTGAAAATGGAAAGAAAGAAGATCTGGCTGATTGAAAAGACTCCAGTTGAAGATCTCTTAGGAGCAAGATTGCCATCCCAGGAGCAAGTCATCCTCTGCTTTGTGTACCATCACCTGGAGTTGAAGGAAACAATCCCCCTTGCCATCAAGTCTACGCGTATCAAGCTTCAAGAAGTTTGGAAGAAGGCGAATATCCCTGTGAAGATGGAGGAGAACATTAGAGCTGCTATACTAAAGCTGTACAAAGAGTACCAAAACTTGAAGTCAAGAGAGATGGACAAAGCCATTATGAAGCATCAGGTGTGGAAGGGAGACCTTGCTGACCTTCTTGACATTGCTTGTCAAGGTGTGATGAGCAGCATGAGTTCAGTTCCGGAGGAGGACAAGGTTTTCTTGTGTGGGAGGACAGAATGAGTTCTTCAATGGCTTGGGTGGATAGGAAACACACCATGGCTGTCAAACGGAAAGAAGCAGCAGCTAAGAAACTTGACCTTTGAAAATGAAAGCATGCTGAAGAAGTTGAAAAGATCTCTGAGAAAATGAAGCTGGATAGCACATCCTCTAGCTCAATGGCGACAACAGATGATGATGATGATGATTTTGCTGCTCCATTGCCCTCTAAGTCACCTTGTCATTCCAAGAACACACTTGATCCAACACTCATGGCTACTTGGGATAGAGAATAACTATTCGACAAGCAAGCACTTCCTTCATTGCAACTGCTAAAAGTCTTGGACAAGATGTATCGCAGATTATTATTTTGCCATCAACTGTTCATTGAGCATGTGCCAAGTATCGAGAGAAAATGGCCAGTCGATCTTCAAAGATCCACCTCTCTTAGTTCTGCACTGGGACAGCAAGCTACTACCCGAAGCTGCTGGTGGAAACTCTAGAAGCTTGGAAGACAGAGTAGCTGTTGTGGTAACAGGGAAGGAGTTTGAGGATCTTCTTGGAGTGCCTGTTGCCCAGGATGGTACTGGTGAACAAATGGCTTGAGCCGTCATCCAGGAGCTGCAATGATTTGGAATTCAGGACCGCATCATTGGCCTCTCGTTTGACACTACGGCATCCAATACCAGACTTCTGCAAGGGACATGTATGAGGATTGAACAATTCCTGGTAAATATTTGGCTGGACACAGGGGCTACATTTTTTATCAAAATTACATTTTTCTAGTGTAGTTTTCTCTGCTTTGTTCGAATCTGATACCCATTTATTGTGCAAATGAATATAAACTATTTTTTTCCATTCCAAAATATAGTGTTTCTACTCATTTGCACAAGAAATGTGTGTCAAATTCCAACAAAGCAGAGAAAACTACACCAGGAAAATGTAATTCTGATAAAAAACTAGCTAACCTAACTAAATTAACTAACCTAACCTGCCAGTGACAATAGTATATATGTTGGTCCGCGCGTTAAGAACAGGAATTGTTACATTTTGGGCATTGCACACAAGCGGGCAGAACTCTGTGGCATTTAAAACAATCCACCGCTGCTTCATTATTTTCAAAATATTTAGAATTGGCGTGGTAATACTCAATCTCGCAACTGTCACATTCAAAACCTTCACTAGCTTCAGCCATTGTCCTCAAACTGTGTGAAGCAAAGGAAATTCCTATGGTGCACATCACAAAAAGTGTCTAATTGGCCCAATCCAGCCATGTGACAATCTGAAAACAAGTGATATGTCCACGAACTGCATTACTGTACATACAAACACACGGAGCGCTAACATATATACATACATACATACACATACACATGGAGTCTCCATGTAAAAATTATATATTAAATTAATTTTATAACCACGCACTAGCACAAAAAATGATTAGTACCATCGTAAAGAGCATGAAAAATAGTGCTAGTGAAACAACCTCTCATTTCTCGTTAGCCCCTGTGTCCAGCCAAATATTAACCCAATTCCTTGGTCAATCACACTTGTGGTTGCCTTGCTGTCACCACATTTATGAGCTCATTTTTGAAGGAGATCTTTCATAAGTCCCTGGGCCAACAAGTGGTCCTGAAATCCTGTTGTTTCGACAATTTCAGCAGCATTGGAACTTTATTAACAAAAATTATTTCAAAAACCATGATCGATGAAGAGGAGCCAGCCACTAGGTACTTGGAAGATGAGCGAATCAGGATGGGAGTGATTTCGTGGAGTCATTGAAAGTTCATGTCACCAAGTAGTGATGTGAGGCAAGAATATTCTGAGAATATTCTCCAAAATATTATTTGCTGAGAATATTTGAGAATTTTCTTTTTTCTTAGTTTAAAACATTTTTAGATTGTTTGCAGCTTTTTAGGAATTCTAGAATATTTCAGTCAGAACCTTATGGAACTTTCTAGAATGTGTGAGAATATTCTAGAATACTCCGGAATTGGGAGAAAATAGTATATAAAGGATGGCAAATTGTTTTCTTGGTTAGTTGTGGTTGTGTATAGCAAGAGCAAGTATCTACATGTGGGTGAGGTGATGAGTGCAGATGAGGCCAGTGCTTGTGCCTTCCCTGAACTCCTGAAGGTGAGGGTTGAGGAGGGAGGATACAGCCCCAAGTAAGTCATCAACTTTGATGAAACAGGGCTGTTTTGGAAGAAGATGCCCTCCAGGACCCTCCTTGCCAAGGAGAAGACTGCCCCTGGCTTCAAGGCTGCAAAGTATCATCTCACCCTGATGCAGCAGCAAGCACTGGAGGAGTCTGAGTGGAACCATATGAGCCACCCAAGTCACTTACTCTCCCCCTTCTGCGTGACATTATACACAGTTTGATGACTGCCTTACCAAGTTGGTAGAGAATGATTCCAACCCTAAAGGAGAGCTGAGGCTGTGCGCATTGTGAAGCAGGGCATCCGCTGCTACCGCAAATGTACTATGCAAAGAAGAAGATGCACCAAGCAAACATCACAAGCTTCTTCAAAACCAAGACAGAGTCAACATCACCAAAACCAACATCTTCCACCTCAGGGTTCACCGTCTTCAGGGCCAGACCTATGACACTGTCCACCCTGAGAGAGAGTGAGAGACAGTGTGTGTGACCTGCCCCAACAACAGCCTTGCTGTCCACAAGCACCATATAGGATGTATCCCCAATGAACCCACGTTATAACGTCCTTGTTTAGCGATCCATTCACTGGAGATAAATTTTTCAGGAACATAACCCAGTCGTTAAATGAGGGATACCTGTACACGCAATCATAACTTAACCCTACAGAAAATTCCATTGTTAAAGGGTTAATTCTTTTACCATCTTTTGCTTACATTCACCCAGATGAATATTTTAGATTCAAAATTAAAAAATTGTGATATAGTTTTACGACTTAGCTAATAAAAAAGAAATGGCACTTCTTATCTAATTTAAAAATTTTCATTCATATACTTACATGTAAACAAAAGATAAGGTTGTAGAAATTTTGGCATCAATAAATTGACTCTACCAGGTAATAAATAGCTACCAGGTAAAATTTTCTGATGTAATGTGTTTTAAAACACAGTCTGTCATCCATTTTTTTGTGCAATTGAGCAGGTTTTGAGATTTTTTTTCAAAGAAAATGTAACTACCATATACGTATCTCAAAAGCTGCTCAATTTCACAAAAATAGATAGGTACGTAGTCAATATGGTTAAAACACCTCTAAATACATCCAAATAAATATTTTCTGGTACTGTATGTATTTCATTTTCTTTATTGTAACCTAGCCTATAAAACCACTTTTTTACACACTCTTAAGTCAGTATATTGCCTATACAATAGAAAAAATGGCAAACCTCAGTTTTAGAGGGCCCCATCTATTGCATTCATAAGAAAATAATAAAAAATCAAACAAAATGTAAAATTTACTTCAACGATGTTAGGTTAAGTTATGTTTAAGTGAGGTTTAGGTTTAGTCATGATATTTTCATAGGTTAGGTTTACATTTTGTTTGGTTAGGTTAGGATTAGTCATGATAGTTTCATTTAAAACTAAATGAAAATATTACAACTTAACTATATTAAAATAATATCATCATCATTATTATTATAAAAAGGTAAATCTTAAGGAAAGGTCATCACTTGCAGTAACTTGCTTATAACATATTTTGCACAAAAAAACCAGTACTCTTGAAAAAAATTGTTGGTAATCTTTTACAATATGGTTCAAAATTTATTTTTTAAAAAATTAACAAGTTTAACATTTATTAAGTGTGTTAAATATCACAACAACCTAACCAATCATCAAGAGTGTTATAGTTGACCTAATCAGGCATGACTGGTTAGGTATATCATAGTTAGTTTTAATATATATATATAATATATATATATATATATATATAGATATATATATATATAATTATATATTATATATATATATATATATATATAATTATTAGTGATGGGACGATACCAAAATTTTTTAACGATTCCGATTCCACTAAAAAGTCTCGATTCTGATACGATTCTCGATTCCGATTCTCAATATTTTTAAATTATAATTCTAACTTGTTTTTCTGGAAATTGGTCATATTTTACTCTGGTAATATAACTATTTACATTATGATTGGTAATAAAATTATAAATTATAATAGATTGGTTTAAAAATAAAAATTCAACTGTAAGTTGTAACAATTCATTTAATCTTCTGATTACACATTCATGGATATACATGTTTAATGTATAGCTACAATACAATAAAATAAAAATTTGTTATCCTCTTTCATTTAAATTTTAAAGTTTACATTGCAAAACTGGTTCAATTAAAAGTTAAGAATCGTTTTAAGAATTGGAAATCATGGTACAATTCTCTCGATTCCGATTCCGATTCTGAAAAATGCTCGATTCTTCCGATTCTCGATTCCGATTCCGATTAATCGTCCCACCACTAATATATTTTTATTTATTTATTTATTTATTTATGCGCCTCGGTGGTGTAGTGGTAGCATGCTGATTATGAATCCATCAGCCTGGGATCGAGACCTAGTGATGGCAGCTGGCACATAGCAAAACTCAAACTGTTCATCCTTCCACACCAATAAAGAAAGTGGTTGGTAGATAAAGGGTGGCTGCTGGTGGGGCCATGGTTCAGATTCCAATATTAAACAGTAGGTTCTAAGGTGGTGTAAAAGCTTGACCTTCATCAGAATTAACAATTCGGGTGGAAGCTAACCAAAGGTTAATGAAAGGAAGGGTATATATATATATAGATATATATATATATAATATATATATATATATTAGGGTGACAATAAAAATCGAAAGTTAGTTTTTTATTGGCCATTTGTTCAATGCTGCTACTACATGAGAAAACAATGTACTGTAAATATTAGGTCATTCAGATAATATTTAAGGGTGTCTCAAGTGAGGTAAATAATTCTCCTTATAACAAAAATTAATTATTCATTACCTAGTAAAAATAAATTAATATTTTTTTTAATTAATGTAAATAAACGTTAGTTTTAGTTCATAAGGTTTAAGTGCAGGCGTACTCCAATCGTAATAAGTAAATAATATATTTACTAAATATATTCCAGGGTGTCTTTCATTCAATTGTAGACCACCCATTAATTCTTGCTTTTCCTCAAGCCATACCCCTTTTTCAATGTACCAGGCTGAGACTTCCTATGATCCTCAACAACCTGCAAGAGATGTTGGCGCTGTTCTTCATTCTTCGGTATTGAAGGCCTGGATCAAGGCAATTCCCCTCTCTGCCATGTCATTGACGACGTTTAGTCCTTCAACTATAGTCAAACCAGTCTTGAAATCTTCGTCGTCCGGCCAGGTCTCTGGTTCCTCGGACAAGAAACCATCATTAATTTTTAGAAGTTCAAAGAGAAGCTTTGATCCTTTCGAGGCAAAGTCCGAGAGCTGCTTTGTTGAAATGGAAGAAACAGCAGGTATTGGGGCTCGCTTTGGAGGATCTTCAGCAGCTTCTTTTTCGAGGATTGATCGAGCGATATTCTTTTTCGTCGTTGCATTGATACCTTTATCAAAGAGTGCGAGACCAATCAAGTACTCCCTGAGGTACCATAAGTGACGACCGAGGATAGGCAGGATGCTGAGATCTTTTCATCGTGGTACTTTGCTAGGTCTTGAAGAAGCTTCAAATCGTTCGCGGGAGCAGATGAAGGACTGCTGGCCATGAACCACGCGCTGACATATAACTCCAGGGCAAAAAATACAAATCGTTTTAAGCCAGACATTTCACGAGTTGTAAATCTGAACTGATGGGAAAGCAGCAGGATTTTTAATGAATAAATTACTTTTGCCATCCAACATGCTCGGTGAAGTGCTCCAGGTCGCCGAAACCTAAAGTTAGGTAAATTACCTCCAAGGATTGTAATCGACAACTCCAAGAATTCATGGTAATCATCCCTCGGCTGATGTTTTGTCAGATATAGATTCCAGCAAGTGATCAGTTCTTCTCGATTCTCATTCAGACTCGATGGAAGGTCTGACAGGGTCTTGTACTTATCTTGGCAAATTGTATTCCACGTCTCTTTGAAGCGGGAGAATAGGAGGATATCTGGACCAGATGATGGTCCCATGCATTCCATGTATGCCTTCTCAACGACAAGTTCTAGGATGTGATGGTGACATGCAAGGTATAAGAGTCGGCGGCCGAGTTTCTGCTCCAAAATTACGCATGTCCCAGACAAGTAACCAGTATTTGAAGCTGTAGTGTCGAAGCTCATAGCTGATACCTTTTCTGACATTCCATTCTTTGAGCGCAGCATGTACCACCGAGGCGATGACCTCACCCGTTCCTGATGTCAGCTTAGGTACACCCAAGAGCTTCTCGGTATCAACTCCGGTTACGAAAATGGCTAGTCAGTCACACCGACCACCTTCATCGTCTGGTAGAATTTTTCCATCCCAGTGAACAGTGAGCACTTCGTTGGGTGTGAACTGGCCCCCCCTGACCCCCCATCTCGACGGCCCTGTGTATATATATTTATATACTTGTATATATATTATCATAGGAAATCAAATTCAGTTCCAAATTTATATAATTTAAACATCAAACTATGCCAACAATTAATGAAACTTTTCTAGAACAATTTCCAATAATAATATAATCAGTGTATCAAAATAAAAAATATTACCTTAGATATCTTAAAAGAATCGGGAGAGAACTTCTAAGCGTTGTTTTCAGTCAGGCAGTCGTATGCAAAATGAACTTCAAGCACCAAAAGCTGATCATCCAAAGATTGATACACATCATATTATTTAACGATTTATTTATGAAAATTTTAATTTAATGAAATAAATTAATCGATTTGCATAATCAATAGTATGAAATAAAGGAAACAATTCTATTAAATTATATAATACACTTGCATTCTCGAAACATTTTTGTTTTTGAAGCATTTTCGAAACTCGTTCATTCTTGAAATTTCTTTCGCGCGACAGTTTCATTCATGTGACTCGAGGCACCCCTAAATGCTTTCCGAATTCCATGAGATTTCGTCTATGGTGTTCCCTCATAGGGTGGCAGCATTGGACAAATGGCCGGCAAATTGTTTTGAATTTCAAATTTTATCCCTATAAGAAGTTGTCACCCTAATATATATATATATATATATATATATATATATATATATATATAATATTAGCTATAACTAACACACATTTTTGGTAGAAGTTGTTTAAAATTAAACAAAACCTAAGTGAAAATTTTCAAATGCCCGGTTAGGTCAACTGTACACCCTTGATGATTAGTTAAGTTAAGTTGTTGTAATATTTTCATCAAAACTAATGAAAATATCACAATTTAATAAATTTAACACACATTTAATAAATGTTAATGCATAAATTTTTTTTCAATAATTTCAAACTTTATTGTAAAGGATTACCAAAGTATTATATTGTTATGTAGGTTACAGTACTGCCATATAGTTATTTTTTAAAAATTCAGGTGATGATATCATCATAAGATTATCCAAACTAGCTACTACAATCTTTTAATAATTAGTAAAAAAACATAAAGGGTGTCCATAAATGATTACCCCGATTAAAGCATGCTATAACTTTTAAATAAACACTCGTATTCAAACAGTTTTAATCATAAGTAGATAAACATACAAAGTTTTGATACATAGTTAATGAACTTAATAAGCTTCCACATGTGCACCCCATAGTAGCACGTAAAATGTCTAAATGGTATTCACACTCACGCCACACATTTTCCAACATTTACCTTGTAGGCGTGTAACTTCAAACGTTTGTGTAACACCTTGTGCACTGTAGACTTCAGTATCTTTAGTTGGCATGAAGCTTGTCTCACTGATTTCCTTGGTGACTGTGTGAAAGCAGTTTGAATGTTTTCCACCATCATTAACTTCCCATCAGGTGGATTCTTTCCATACTTTGTTCTGAATCTTCGCTGAACACTGACAGGAGATTTTGTTTCTGTAAGCCACACAACACATTGTGCCTTCTCTGTCACAGATGCCATCTTAACTGAACATCTACTACAGTGCTCCTAGCGGTGAATGTGGTAGACAAAACACACCAGCACAGAAACTCTATGCGTGTATGAGATCACCTGTAAAAAGAAAATGGATGTAAGATTCGTCATTAAAACATGAAAGCATACTGTTTTCAGGGTAAACATTTATGGACACCCTGTATATTAATTAGCGGTAAATATGCAGCTAAGGGGCATTGCTGAGTTCAGTGATAATTTTTGTTTTTTCATGCTTTGTGTAGTAAATATTGTCAGTAGTTGTGGAATTATGAAAAAACACCAGTTTTAAGGTGTTTTGGATAGACAAGTACTGTACCATTGCACAAAGCATGAAAAAGTAGCCAAAAAAAACAAGAATTATCACCAAATAATGCATAAAAAATTAATAATTATCACCAATTAAATAACTAAGGCTAATTGAATGCCTGGTTAGGTCAATTGTATGCCCTTGACAATTGGTTAAAGGTTAAGTCATGATATTTTCATTAAAACTAACAAAAATATCATGACTTAGCCTAACCGGGCATTCAACTGACCTAACCGGGCATTCAACTGACCTAACCGGGCATTCAACTGACCTAACCGGGCATTCAACTGACCTAACCGGGCATTCAACTGACCTAACCGGGCATTCAACTGACCTAACCGGGCATTCAACTGACCTAACCGGGCATTCAACTGACCTAACCGGGCACTCAACTGACCTAACCGGGCACTCAACTGACCTAACCGGGCACTCAACTGACCTAACCGGGCACTCAACTGACCTAACCGGGCACTCAACTGACCTAACCGGGCACTCAACTGACCTAACCGGCACTCAACTGACCTAACCGGGCACTCAACTGACCTAACTGGGCACTCAACTGACCTAACGGGCACTCAACTGACCTAACCGGGCACTCAACTGACCTAACCGGGCACTCAACTGACCTAACCGGGCACTCAACTGACCTAACCGGGCACTCAACTGACCTAACCGGGCACTCAACTGACCTAACCGGGCACTCAACTGACCTAACCGGGCACTCAACTGACCTAACCGGGCACTCAACTGACCTAACCGGGCACTCAACTGACCTAACCGGGCACTCAACTGACCTAACCGGGCACTCAACTGACCTAACCGGGCACTCAACTGACCTAACCGGGCACTCAACTGACCTAACCGGGCACTCAACTGACCTAACCGGGCACTCAACTGACCTAACCGGGCACTCAACTGACCTAACCGGGCACTCAACTGACCTAACTGGGCACTCAACTGACCTAACAATTGAACAGGGGCAACTCTCAAGTAGATAGATCACATGCTCAGTCTAGGGTGCATCAGCCTATAAGGGGTGAAATTTCGAACTTTGGATATTGATTTGGCCCTATGATATTATGGTTACAATCCCCAACAAACCTTCAGTGTCCATGTTTCAAGCTGTTATGACAATATTTAGTGGGTCCACCTCGAAGATGAAAATTTGACAATTGTGGAATTTTATGGTTTTACTAGAAAATCTTATGTGCAAGCGTTGTAGATTTTGTTTGAAAAAAAAATTGTAAATATAGTTAGTTTTAGGCAAGTTTTAGCCTCAATTCATGAAATTATCTGTCTTTTTAGACTTTTTTTTGTATTATTCTGAGAATCATGAAGTGAGTTACCAGGATGCGGGACGAGGACCCAACTTGCCAAGCATCCCACCAACCACCTCCACCTATTAAAAATGGTATTTCATGATAAAATACTTGTAAAAATTGATTTATTGCTTATTGATATCTTAATTCTTCTTTGTCCTTTTTTCTTTTAAAACAGATGATAAAGAAGCTTGTCTCTTTCTCAGATTAGGAGTGGCTTTTCTGTCAGCTTCTACAACTTGGAGAACATTTTGAAGATGTTCTTCAGTCCTTGCAGCCTCATAAAAGTCACTGCATAGTTTTATTGCCCTCTCAGAGCCATCATTTATGACATTTATAGCCAAAAGTTTTTCTTTGGAAGATATAAATGATGCTGTTGTTTTCCATTCAACAATCTCAACCATTAAAAAATCATAGTCTAACTGTAGTGAAGAGAATATGAACCATGAGTTTTTGTCAACCAAGTCAGCTAGTATGGTTTCCGATTGTAGATTGGTAGGGAAATTAGGCTTTCCAAAACTAGATCCATGTCTACCTTCTGGAACCACTGTCTCAATCTTGTGTGGTTTATAGGAAAGTAGATGGTTTGTTATAGCACGAAGTTCATTTTTTGGAACCAAATCGCTGAATAATACAAGAGGAATCATCTCTGATGAAAGGTACCAGAGATGACGTTTCAAAGATGTTAGAGCACTTTTTGCTATTTGCTTGTTTACTTCCTCGTATCTAAGAAGCTTTTTGTGAAGCTGCAAATCGTGTCATGGTGCATCAAAAACTGAAGAGCAGGTCATCCACCATGGGTAGTAAATCAGTGAAATGAAGGTTGCAAAGTCTCTTAGTTTCAGAATTTGTTACTTGTTTGTGATTGTTACTGAAGGTAGTTTCGAGATATTATCTTCTAGTAATGCAATTTTTAGAGCATATATTGCTTTACTCATCCATCTGGCTCTATGTATAGCACCAGGTTGCTGAAGGGTTATATCCTTATCACTAGGTCCTGCATTTAAGTATAACACAACTAAGTCAGAAAATTGTTTGTAGTCATATTGTGTATGTTGCTTTTCTATATTACTTATTTGAATTGCATAATCAGTCCATTCCTGAAGAATCTCCTGGACAGCTTTGGAGTACTGATTGAAGTCAATTTTTTTCAATTTTTCATCCTTGGAAATCCACTGAAACTTTTCTCGAAATCTGTTAAAGACATTAATTTCTGGTCCACTCGAAGTTTCTACTTTCATGTCCTGAAACACATGACTCATAATAACTTCACCAACATGATGCCTGCATGCAGACCATAATAAAGGCTGTCCAATCTCTTGTTGGATAGTTATGCATGCAGCGCTCACATGTCCCGTGTTGGTTGCTGTAGTGTCGAAAACCAAGTTCACTATTGAATCAGAGCAGTTCCACAATTTCAGTAGCTTCATAACTTCTTCAGTCAAGTTTTTCCCAGATTGGCCACTGCCACCAGCACTAGGATGATATGATGGAATACCAAGTAGTTTGAGATCATTGAATTTCCAACTGATATGGCTAATTGTTCTTCTGTAACATATTTATCCTGCAGAGTAGAAATTATTTTCGAATCCCAATGAAGAGGCGCCAATTTAGGAGGATTCCAGGATTTTTTAATGGAACTTGAAATTTTTTGGGCTACTTTGCGTCTTGCTCTATCAGCTGTAGCATATGAAGTTGCCACTGCCTTAGTGTTACCACCACATTCTTCAACAAAAGCTTTTGTGAATGCAGCCTGTTGTGCCGGAGTCATTTTCATTCTTGATGCCAAAGAAACAAGTTTCGGTCTTTTCAGAATGTCATGAGGAATGATAGCTTGAGTACCTAAACAGACTGTTGACTGTGTGGATTTTCCATCTTTTTCAGCTCCATCATTAGCTTCTGACTCACTCTCAATGGTAGTTGTATCGCTTGTGCTACTGCTTTCTAATTCAACATAACTGCAAGAAGTTTCAGCGACTCAATTCCTTTTCTTTTCTCGCATTTTCTTCACATTTTCAAAAATTAATGCGCTTCATTTTGGATGCTAAAGTTTGATCATGAGCTCCAAAAGCAATTCTATCCCCTTGCATAGATTGAAGAAATTGTATATCTTCTGGATTACTCATAATTTTTTTGGCATTTTTAATCCACAGTGGAAAAGTCATTTTAAGTTGCATTTCCATACTATCTTCTAGTCTTGTCTTTGTACTTTGTAGCTCTCTTCTTTTCAATGGAATTTCTCTGTTTCGCATTCTTTTCTGACAACGAAATTATTTTCTCACATGCTTTTTTCTCAGTAATCATTGGTATGTTGGCTTTATTGTAGAATGGTTGAATTTCTGTTAAAACAATTTTAGCTATATCTCGCTTAGTTCTTCTCTCTTTTAGACCATGTTGCTGGTGAAATAGGAAACATCTAAGAACTTGTTCACTTATTGGCAAGTGACATCCCACAATCTTTGCATCATTATTTGTGATGCCAGGACCTAATCCAAATATACAGGGTTTTTTCATGTTTTTACATCAACTTTATCTGCACCACTTGAACAAGTTTTACCACTAGAAGTGGCTTCACTGGCTTTACCACTATTATCCATTATATCATATATCAACTATTATCACCAACATATATCAAAAATTGACCTGTAATAGAAACATAGATTAATATTAAAGTAGTCTACATGCCTGAAAATAAGAAAAAATAGCTATAGGTATTTCATGATGGCAAATGATGTTTATTAATAGTAGCTATGGCTTAAACACAAGCAAACTAAACATACTAGGCCTATAGTACCTTAAGGATCATTCATTCAATAAAATAAAGGTATATGTGAAAAAAATAATTTAAGGCAATTTATCCCAAAAATTGTCATTTTTGTAAAAGTTTAGGAGCTAGGTGGACCCAGTAGATATTAATCAATTGACCTGAAATTTTGCATGTGAATTTTTTTTAGGGAATGTAACCATAATAACGTAGGGCCAAATCAATTTTTGAAAGTTGCCATTTTTGATGCACCCTAAATTGCTCACACTACAACAATAATTTAAGAAAATAATGATGAACTTCAAAATAATTAAGATTGCAAATTTTGCACACCATGTTGGAATCTAGACTGAGAAATGACGCATTTTTAAAACAGGGATAGAGCCAGGTTTAAATTTGATTGACTGGATGATGTCACAAGAGTGCTTATTGCTTGGTTGACATCTGCCATATTGATTATGGCAGCAATAGTGGCAAATTCAAATTTTTCCATAATTTTCATAATTTCCATTATTTCCTACATAATTTCCTTAAACTTTTAAACTTCACCATAAAATGATATTTCCCCAGTATATAATTAATTGTAGTGTGATGTACATATATTTCTAAAGTCAAAAAGGGTAGTGTATGTTTATAAAGCCACAACACCCCTTAGCTGCATCATGCATAATAGCCTAATTAGCTGACTTGAGATTGACATTTTGCAAGATTATTAAAACATAGCTCATGACTTGGATTACCTCGATATGCACCGGTACCTTCATGTTTTCCAAATGAAATATAATGTAATAACATTGTTGCACAAAAAACAGTACTCTTGAAAAAAGTGTTAGATTGTTATGTAATAGGGTGTTTCACTCATACAGAGGAAAATATCAAAGGTCAATATTTTTCTCCACTTTGCTTGTGCTTTTATTCCTTTTCATGTAAGAAAGATGTGCACCAATTTTGAAAATGATTAAGTGATATTTAGGGGTTGCACACATTTGAACCTTTTATAATAAACAATTTTCTTCAGTTACAAAAAAATTCTCCATTGGAACCACGGAAAATGAGAAACTCTAGTATTAAAATCAGAAAATCCGAATCAATTTTTGAATTGGTACAAGGACGTTCCCACCTCCTTTTGATGATGATCAACAATCTGCAACAAGAATTGTTTTTGCTTCTCATCCTTGACTGATTCATTGAATTTCTTGATTAATGCAATTCTCCTCTCCGCTGTGTTGTTTATGACTTTCAGTGCGTTGACTGACTCTCTCAAGCCATCATTTTTTGTGTACTCCTCTACGTTGTCGACATCCCTGATGCTGAAGTAGTTGAAGAATGTCTTTGTCCTTTGAGTGACGAAGTTGCTCAGATCCTTGCCTTCAAAAGTCAGGTTTTTCCACTTGAGTTCCTTCCTCGACGCAGGTTTGTTGAAGGCCTGGAACATCTTTTTTTTCTCATTTGGCGATATCCATTCATCAAGGAAAGCCAAGCCGACTAGAGTCTCAGAGAGATACCATAGATGCCTTTTGGCAACTCTCAAGATAGCCTGGCCCAGGTCCTTGTTTGGATATGAAATCAACAGTTGAATCATGTCTAGGTCATTTTTTGGGGCCCACCTACTGACCACTGCCTCATGCCAGAACCAGACATAAATGAAACACGTAAAAAGGGCCACGTCATGCAATCCCTTCACCTCTCAGTTGGTGAGTTTCAGTTGCTCCCAGAACAAAACCATTTTCAGCACATAGCTTTCGCCATCCACCTGACTTGATGATGGGCTCCTGGAGTTCTGAAGGAGAACTCAGCTCCACCCCAGCCTCCAATAAAAGGAGCAACAGCTTGAGGAGTTCCTCATAATCTTCTCTTGGGTGTAATATTGTAAAATTCTCAGGAATAATCTTTAGGAGAATATTCTTGAGAATATTCTCTGAACTAAGAATTTTTGAGAATTTTCTTTTTTTAGAATATCTGAGGAGTTTTTCAACTATTCTGATACAACTTAGCTTCAGTTCCTGTCAAAATGGAGAAATTCTAAGTCAGAAGTGAATGATAGGGTGAGTGAAGAAATAAATAAATTAACTAATGCAAAAAATTTATTGATTCATTGTATAAAGACTGTATTTCAATTCAAAGTACAGTATTTACCAGGGATGGCAGTGATTAAATCAAAATGATTTAATCACCTGATTTAATCAATTTATTTTTTTTTATTTTTTTAAAATTATATAGAAATTAATAAAAAAAAAATACCAGAAAAGTACAATTTACACGGGGAATCACAATGCAGACATATAACATTATCAATAAAAACACAATGATCAATAAAAACTTCAATGGTGTAATCATCATCATTTGTCATTATATAAATTACATCTTCAAAATAACATTCACAGCCTATACACACCCTAGCTTAATATCATAAAAGCACGAAATGAACTAAAACAACTTAAAAATATAGCCATGTATTCAAGCGCCATCTACCGATAATGATTTACAATGTTTTAGACACCAATTTATTATGACATCACATGCAAAATTATTAAAAATTGAACCAAAATCATTGAAAATAAAATCGTGCATAACTTTGTTAATACAAAATTTCCCATGAAATTTTGTATGGTGTTGTAACTAAATATTATGTAAATGTTAGTGACAGTGAGTTTCTTGAGAGTGTGTGCACATAATAAAATGCATATTATCCAAAATGGCCAAAAAGAAATACTTCAAAAAGAACTACCCACCATAAAAAACTCAAGACAATTATCACAATTCACAAGGAAAGGTGGAGGCTGTGCAGATTAACCTGCCCCTTAAAGCACTTGAACCACCCCACACTGGCTTTGAAGTTCTTGACAGTCCCAGCCAGTGCTGGGCAAGTTCCGCGCACCTTCTGCACCTCCGCACATTCGCACTGTGCGGAAGTGCGAAATGGTGTGCGAAGGTGCGGTGTGCGGTCACCTCGGTGCGGAGGTGCAGGTGCAGAAGGTGTGCGGATTGGTCCGCACACCCGTTTGCACACTTGAACTTTAGAATTTTGTCAACTATTTTCTGACCTCTCACAACAAAAAAATGACTTTATTGTATTAAAACTTTATTTTCACAATTAAATATTAAATAAAAGTTTATAAAAGTATTAATATATTAATGGAAACATATATTTCCTTGCGGTAAAACTTTATATATGTAAATAGGGTGCGGGTGCAGTTGTGCGGAAGTGTGAAAACTTAGAGGTGTGCGGAAGTGCAGGTGCGAACCTCCCATTTGGTGTGCGGTTGCCCAGCATTGGTCCCAGCAGTCCTCTCAGGGTCCAAGTCTTTCCGCAGGTCCTCCCACAGACTCGCAGCCTTGGCCATAATGATGGTGGTAGAGAGAGGCACATGGCAGTGAGTTTGATCATCGATCCAGATCTGGAGTAGCTTCTTCATGTTCTCCATCACTGGCTCATGTGCCCTAGTTATCCTTGTGGCAATGTTAGAAGTCACATTTTCCGCCAAGATCTTCAACTCAGGAGCCTTCTTGATGATGATTGAGATGGTCGACTGAGCTAGGCCAAGTGCTCTCGTGATGGAGTTCACCCCTTCACCACTCTTGTGGTGCTTAATAATGTTCAGCTTAACCTCCAAAGTCAAGGACTTACGAGAGAGCTTAGCCTTACCCGATGATGCAGGGGAAGCAGCCACATGCTTACTTTTCATTTTCAATGTTCACAGTTATTTAACAGTCCAAATTAGCACCAAACAGTCTGCACAATGTTACTTTGCACTCCACAAAGGTGACAAATAACAATAATCACAATCATGTGCAATCTTACACAATGATGCAGAGTGATACAGAAGCATGTGTGACTCAAAACACTGGCAGGGCAAGAAGGAAGTGCAGTGGGTAGCTGCTTAGTGGCACTTGGGTCATGAAAGATGCGTAGAGGAGGATAAATCTGTTTCTGCACATGGCAGCCATTTTGATTAGATAAATGAAGTTAGAGATGCACCGGTGGAGTACCAGAAACCAAACTTTGCCCATTGTAGCGATTGCTAAACCGAATTTTGGCCAATCATTGTGCGAGGAAAGGTGTTAATAAAAATAAATCACTAAAGCAAGTGATTGTTGAGTGAATGATCATTAAATGAGGGATACCTGTATTTGAAATATTGCAAATTTGCACCATTTGTCCAGAAGGGGTTAAGGTACATTTTCACATTCTCTCCGACTTGCTAAACCTAACCCAACAAAAAAAAAAAAAAAAGATTTTACTTACCTATTGTGGTGGATTATAAAGGTTTGCTATAGCAATAAAGAAATTTGTGAAGCCATTTTCCATCATTAGGAAAATTTTTGAAGAAAATGTACCAGGATTATAAAATCACTTAAAAATGTAATCTAAATTAAACAAATCACAATTTTGACATGGAGAAATAGCATCCATTATCCATAAAGGCTGTGGATAAACTGTCTTTTAAAAGTAATTAAAAACATTTATTTACATACAGCCTCATTATATCTTAAGTTATTTTATTAAAAAAGGCTTTCATTATGTACTAAATAGCCTACATATTTCATAATAAAAGTTAATATTAGAAGGGAAAATACTTATATTTGTGACTATCAATTTAGAAATTAGCTAACCAATTTTTGTCCTATATATTGATCTTGATGTGTTGGGTCTAAGTGTATTATGAAAAATTTCTTGTGTGATGTCATTGGAAAATTTGAACAGATTGCAGACTGGAACCTAAGTTTGATAATATCATTAGATGGCCTACTTTGGTGGTGGTTGTGTTTCAGCTCTATTTTTCAGAAATTTAACTGAAGCAGCTTACATTACATTTGGAAAACATGAAGCCACTCAGGCCTATCAAGGTTATTGAAGTCATAAATGATGTAGTTATTTTTTGATCATATTTTGCAAAATATCAATTTCAAGTCTGTTAATTAACATACAATTATTTATAGAGCTACCAAAGTAGCCTACATAAGTTGGACTAAAACATATATTATTTACCCAGTTCACAACCTCTTTTATTCATGAAAGTGTGATTTTTTCTTAAGCTAACTAAAGAGCTATTTACCATATCATACAGCAAATCATTCCAGAACTGCTACTGTGATTAAAAAAGTATTTTTATAGATCCTGTTTATGAGTCTCTCTTCTAATTTTCTTATTATAACCTCGAGTTCTTCCATCACACACTCATGAGAAAAAGTTACATCTAAATTGCCCAAGCCTGAAAACATTTTGAATATCATAGCTCCTCTCCAACAATGTCTCTCAAAACTAAACATGCCTAATTAATCCTTCACTGTAATTCAATCTTCTTAATTTAGGGATAAGCTTGGTTGCTCTATGTTGCACACCTTGAAGCAAATCTATATCATGTTAATGGTGAGATGGTCCCTCACTTGAATGCATTATTCTGAGGCTTAACATAACAAATATATAATCTAAAGATGACTTTTGTACTTTTGTAACTAACATTCATTCCACTTAATAATAGCTACTTATGATTTTATTTGCCTTAGTTCTAATTTCTTAGCACTGCTTAGGAAATTTTAAATCACTATTAACTATAATGTTAAGATCTTTTTCCTGATTAATATCTTCTAACCAGTTTTCATTATTTCTGCCAAATGGAAGACTTTGTATTTTTGAACATTGAATTCCATCTGCCATTTACTACTACAGGCAACTAATCTTTCAGGATCTTTTTGTAGTGTAAAATAACTTCCTATATTTGTAACTGGAGCAACTACTTTTGTATAATCTGCAGATTTAACTATTTTATGACCTAATACCTTTAAATCATTTAAATATAGCTACTGGTACAATAAAGAGTAATGGACCTAACACTGATCCCTGTGGTACCCAACTTTTCACTTTCTACTACCATTTAAAGTTTGTTTGAGCTGTCTTGTAACCATTCTCTTACTCAGTTTATGACTGGCTCCAATATCCCATGAATGTTTATTAAAGTCCAAATAAATAACATCTACATCATGTCCACCATCTACCATATCAGTTACAAACTCTAAAAAATGTAATAAATTAGATAAACAAGACCTTTCTGATCTAGATTGATGTTGGGAACTTGAAATAAGATTAAAATTATCCAAATGATCTTAAATACTATTTTTTATAATTCTTTCTAGTATCTTTCCAACCATTGATGTTAAACTTAGATCTGTAATTTTCTACCTCCTTTTTACTATCCTTTTTGTAAATGGGTACTACATTTGCTTTTTTTTTTTTCATTCATCATGTATCTCTGCATAATTAATAGGTCTGACAAATAAAATAGTGCCTGAGCTAGCCCAAGCTATTCTCCCCTTCTATGAGAATCCTAACATAAATATTATCAGTACCAGCAGCTTATTTGGTTTCATTGTATTAATTACTTATCTAACATCTTTTCTTAGATGAATCTTATCATGAATGCCAGAGTTTAGAAAATCTAAAGAATTAGCTAAGATCTAAAGTTATTCAAGTTTTCTTCAGTAAAAACAGAGCTTAAGTACAGTAATCATTAAAAATACCAATATGTAATATCCTGATAATTTTCAAATATCCTGTCATCATGTTCTATTTAGCCAGTGCTATCCTGTTTTTGATTGTTGTATTTAGCTATAAAATTAAAAATTTCTTTGGATCTGTATTACTATTTCTAGTTAGATTTATTTCACTCTGTCTTTTGCTCATAGTAATCAAACTATTTAACTTATTTCTTAACTGCCTGTAATTATCTAAATCCACAAGGCTATTAATGCTTTTAATTTTCTTGACTGCTGTTTTCTTTTTTTTAATCATTTTAGTTATGGTATGTCCTTATTCCACCACAAAGGTTTCCTAATATTGACCCTAATAGTTCTGAAAGGAATAATTTATGTTGTAGCTAGTACAGTGTCCACAAAAAACTTGATTCTCAGTCACCAAAAATGTGTGCATTTTATGTTGAAAAATGTGTGTGATTTCAATCCACCAAATGACCCTCAGTGAGATATCTGTACATCTGGCAATTCAGCAGGTTCCCTTGCACTGGGCAAGCACCAATATCTTGGCCAATCTGGACCAAGCCTTGATGTGGGGAAGTTGCAAGTTTCTCTTCATTATTCTGACAGAAAAATCCATACACTGCTGTTCTACTCCAATTTTTTTTTATCACAAAACAATCACCATGGTTGGGAAAACCTCAGCAATGAAGAGAAGGCATGCATCCTGGCACTGCTTGGTGAAAAAAATGCCTTTGAAAGAAATGCAAGGAGGACAGGATGTGGTACAAGAAGCATCAATTGATTTACACAAGTGGCCCGAGATTTCCCCCCAAATTTCATTCCACATTGAAAACCCAGATCTGGGAGGCCCAGAAAGACATCAAAAGCCACTGACATGCTGCTGAGGCATGAGGTGATAAAATATCCAGTGATTTCTGCAGCAGATTTGAAGAAATCTCACCCCACAATCCTACAAGATGTCAGAGTGGACCATACAACATTGACTTCAGAAGGAGCTGAAAATGCCATCATGCTGTGCTGCTAAGAAACCACTCATCACAAAGTGTATGAGCCTGCAGTGGTTCCAATTTGCACAAAAATATAAGGATTGGACCCATTGAACAGTGGAACAAGGTCATGTGGTCTGATGAAAGCACCTTCAAGTGCATCACATCAAGCCTGGGAAGATCAGGTGCCTCTGTGATGCCAGCCAGTCATGATCCCCACAACAATGTGAAGACAGTAAAACACCTGGATGGAGTCATGGTGTGGGGGTAGTGATGCGAGTAGTTTTTTATTGTCGTTTTTTTTGTTTTTTTTGTCGTTTTTTTTTGTTTAAAACGAAGGTAGTCTGTTTTTTTTGTTTTTTTGTTTTTTATTGTTTTAAACTTATTCCATATTTTTCTTCCTTTAATCTAATAAGTATATTAGTATTACCTATAATTTACTATACTACCATGCTTATACGGTTATACCTAGTATATATAGTCATCTTTTAGAAAAATTGAATCACACAAAAAGTATACAGGGTGTCCCAGAATTAACTATCTATTTCAATGAAATCGGACAAATTTTTTAAAAACACACTTTTTTTATGTTTATCATGTTTAATATCAAACATTTGCTCCAAAGCAACAAAAAAACTCAACGCTCTCAGAACACACACCTCCACAACATTCGGTCAGCAGAAGGAATCCCTTATTATCCTATACAAACAGTTTGTACGTACTACCCTAACTTACGCTGCCCCCGCCTGGTCCCCATCCATCTCCCACACAAACCAGAAAAAGATACAGACCACACAAAACAGAGGTCTCAGAAGCATTACTGGCTGCCTCCGAACCACACCTATCCCACATCTACATGCAGATATGAAAATACCCCATCGAACACCACATGAACATGACGGGACTCAATTCTTCTCCAGAGCACTGGCCCCAGACCACCCCTGTCACCATCTCACATTACACAATCCCCCACCCGCAACAAAAAATGTACTACTGCTGCTCACTATTCGTAGCTACTGAACAATATCCCCCCTCCCCCTAAACATCAACCCCATTAAACATCTCCACACAGAATTTACCCGGAAATACCTACTCGACCAACCACACAACACTGTCCTTCACGATACTCCCCCTGTAGTCCATCAGAGCGAACAAACCCTCCCAAGGAAAACAAGAGTTACTCTGGCCAGGCTCCGTTCAGGCCACCACCCCTCCCTCCAACAATACAGACAGACTCCACCTAGCTGACACCTCCACCTGTCAAAAATGCTACCTCCACCCTGAGGACACAGAACACCTACTCTTACACTGCCACACTCTCTCTCAACAAAGACACAACTCCAACATTACCTCTCTACGAGACCTATGGACCCGTCCCACGGTGGTAGCGGGATACCTGAGTGCCGCCGGGTTCGCATAAGAGAACCCGGGGGCTACGAAGTAAGTAAGTAAGAATGTATAAATTTCTAAATTTTTTTCATAATTTTATTTTCATAGTTTTTCATAGTTTTATTTTCATTCTCTTTCAGAACCCTATTAATAATGAATACACAAGAACGCATCTTTGTTGTAACATCCCGTATCAAAGCCTTTTTCATCAGTGTCGAACGCAAGATTCTATGAACTGTTGTCTTGGATATGTTGTCTTCAACCGGCCTCCCTAACTGAAGTTGTTGGTTCATCCTCAAACAATTGTCGTACTTGTTTGGTACTGTTACGTGCTGTCCTTGGGCGTCCTCTTCCCACCTCGTCGTGTACGGATCCAGTTCTTTTAAATTTGGTCACAAGTTCATGAATCACTTTGTCTGTAGGACCGGTTCTGTGGAATCTTCTTGTAAATTTTTCTCTGATTTCATTACATTGCATTCCTTTGATACGGGATGTTACAACAAAGATGCGTTCTTGTGTATTCATTATTAATAGGGTTCTGAAAGAGAATGAAAATAAAACTATGAAAAAATTATGAAAATAAAATTATGAAAAAAATTTAGAAATTTATACATTTGTAACACATATTAAACATGATAAACATAAATAAAAGTGTGTTTTTAAAAAATTTGTCCGATTTCATTGAAATAGTTAATTCTGGGACACCCTGTATAATAAAAAGGAAAAACAAACCCTCATTTTTATATGTATATATATTTTTTAACTAGAACATAAAACATTCTTCCTCGTTTCAAACAATATACATAATTGTGATTGGCAAGAGTACCAGTATATATATTCCAGATAGAAAAGGAAAATATTCACCTTTTTTTGAACCTTTTTGTTAACCTAATGTTGTCTAACCTTCATTTCCATGGAAGAATCATCACTAGATTGGGTAGAGCATATATGCTAGTTTAAATATCACAGGTACTGGTATAAT
Source organism: Bathynomus jamesi (assembly GCA_023014485.1). NCBI lineage: Eukaryota > Metazoa > Arthropoda > Malacostraca > Isopoda > Cirolanidae > Bathynomus > Bathynomus jamesi. Next base: position 151,239 of record JAJOZX010001469.1, read on the forward strand.
ATACATAATAAAAAATACATAATACTGGTATAAAACAATATATCGGGTCCGCAAAAAAAAAAGGAGCATGACGAAAATTGCTCTCACGCCCGCATTTTTTGCCGGACCCTTAAATGTTATATATCTAGCTAAAGATAAAAGAGCCCAGAGTTGTATAAAACAAATTTCATCAAAATCGGTCATAAAATAAAGATTTTATGGCCACAAACGTGCAATGACTAAAAAAAGAATTTCTGCGTAAAAATTTAATGTTCTTCTCATTTTAAATTATTGTTTTCAGATGCCTAAATAATTTTAATCAATAAAAATGATAATATGCCCTTTTCTAAAGAAGAAAAAATATTAATAAAACATTATAGACTTGATAAAAATTATGGCACAATAAAATTATTACAAGGGTCCGCAAAAAAAAAAGAAGCATGACGAAAATGTTTACTGTACATTTATTTTTACACATAATGACAAATAACTTATTTTAGGCAAATAAGCAACAAATAAACTAAGTTAGTACCAAATTTCATGTCAATACGTCAAAAATTAAAGAAAATATAAAAGTTTTACTACAACATGTCATATAATTTTACAATTTCCAAAGAAAACAAAATTATAAGACTAAAAAAATTGTTCGATATGTAATAATTTGTAATAATATGTAATAATTACTCTTGTAATAATTTTATTGCGCCATAATTTTTATCAAGTCTATAATGTTTTATTAATATTTTATCTTCTTTAGAAAAGGGCATATTATCATTTTTATTGATTAAAATTATTTAGGCATCTGAAAACAATAATTTAAAATGAGAAGAACATTAAATTTTTACGCAGAAATTCACTTTTTTTAGTCATTGCACATTTGTGGCCATAAAATCTTTATTTTATGACCGATTTTGATGAAATTTGTTTTATACAACTCTGGGCTCTTTTATCTTTAGCTAGATATATAACATTTAAGGGTCCGGCAAAACATGCTGGTGTGAGAGCAATTTTCATCATGCTCCGTTTTTTTTTGCGGACCCGATATATAATTGTGATTGGCAAGAATACCAGTGTATATAACTGTATATATATATTCCAAATAGAAAAATAAAAAAAATAAAAATATTCATCTCTTTCTTTAACCTTTGTGTTAACCTAATGCTGTTTAACTTTCATTATCTGATTCTATTTCCATTGAAGAATCATTATCACTAGATTGATTAGAGCATATAATTTCAATATCACAGGTACTGGTACTTATTGCAGATTTGGATGTTGATGAAGCCAATGTAGCACCATGTTTTACTTCATTCTTGGAATTTTGCATTTTGGGATATAAATACTAGCTTTGCTGCTCTGTCTGTGCTTAATCAGTTTCTTTTGGCTGTATGGATATTACTGTATGTGCTAAATGATCTCGGAGGTAATGAAAGGGCGAAATAGAGGTGTATGAGTTTGTGTAGGTATATATGTGAGTATGCGTGCGTGTGTATCTGGAATTCTGGATGTATGCGTATGTATGGGGTATATAATAAATATAAATATGTGTATATAAGTATTTATGTATATATTGGTATATATGTATATGGGTATGTGTATGTGTATGTATATATATGGATGGTCTCGGGGGGGGGGGGGGGAATATGTCATCGCGGGTCTAAAGGATAGTTAAGTGGGAGATTCAAAATCCGAGGCATGGATGGGAGAGTCCTGGATAGTGATATTAAAAAACCATTTTTTTTTATGTCCATGTTTTTTTTTGTTTTTATTTGTTTTTTTTTTTTTTTTTAATAATTAATATAGATATTGCCAATTTAATTATAAGGTATACTTTTGCAATGATATATATTATAAAAATAAATAAATAATAAAATAGGCCATATGGTACCAGTATAGAATGTCCTTTTCAGCCTATTTACAGAAAAAAATGCCTCTTTCTTGCACTGAAAGTTTTGTATCTTGAGATCCGTTAAACTTGCGAGAACACTGGCTGGGAGCTGACTGCCCATTGTCCAACCTTTCCAGGACTCTCCCATCCATGCCTCGGATTTTGAATCTCCCACTTAACTATCCTTTAGACCCGCGATGACATATTTTCCCCCCCCCGAGACCATCCATATATATACATACACATACACCCATATACATATATACCAATATATGCATAAATACTTATGTACACACATTTATATTTATTATATACCCCATACATATGCATACATCCAGAATTCCAGATACATACGCACGCATACTCATATATACCTACACAAACTCATACACCTCTATTTCGCCCTTTCATTACCTCCGAGATCATTTAGCACATACAGTAATATCCATACAGCCAAAAGAAACTGATTAAGCACAGACAGAGCAGCAAAGCTAGTATTTATATCCCAAAATGCAAAATTCCAAGAAAGTGAAGTAAAACATGGTGCTACATTGGCTTCGTCAACATCCAAATCTGCAATAAGTACCAGTACCTGTGATATTGAAATTATATGCTCTAATCAATCTAGATAATGATTCTTCAATGGAAATAGAATCAGATAATGAAAGTTAAACAGCATTAGGTTACACAAAGGTTAAAGAAAGAGATGAATATTTTTATTTTTTTTTTATTTTTCTATTTGGAATATATATATACACACTGGTATTCTTGCCAATCACAATTATATATATTGTTTTATACCAGTATTATGTATTTTTTATTATGTATATTATACCAGTACCTGTGATATTGAAACTAGCATATATGCTCTAACCCAATCTAGTGATGATTCTTCCATGGAAATGAAGGTTAAACAACATTAGATTAACAAAAAGGTTCAAAAAAAGGTGAATATTTTCCTTTTCTATCTGGAATATATATACTGGTACTCTGCCAATCACAATTATGTATATTGTTTGAAACGAGGAAGAATGTTTTATGTTCTAGTTAAAAATATATATACATATAAAAATGAGGGTTTGTTTTTCCTTTCTATTATATACTTTTTGCGTGATTCAATTTTTCTAAAAGATGACTATATACAAAGCTGGGCACTTACGTTTTTTTTTGCGGTACTGCGGTACTACCGCACTACCAAACCGGTACCGCATAACGCAGTACCGCAAAGGATTGCTGAAAGTACAGCCTGTACTTTCAGCGATCCTTTGCGTTATGCGGTACCGGTTTGGTAGTGTGGTAGTACCACAGTACCGCAAAAAAAAACCGCAAGTGCCCAGCTTTGACTACACTAGGCAACAAAGATTTTGTTACAGAAGACCAAATAGGTGCTCCTAGCTAATCTCGTATGCTGATTTCAAATCTATAATTAGAATTTTTCTATCACGTCTAGATTTTGTGTAAAATGCAAATCACTTTTAGTAAAATTTTTACCACGTCCAGATTTTGGTTTTAATCGGCTTAATGCCAGTAATATGAAACTTGCTTTTCAAGGTTAAAGCAATTTTTTTTTGCCAACTATATACAAATTCGAACAATTTTGATAATAAAATTTATCCGAGTTGGCAACACTGAGTCAAGAGCATAGTAACGGGCAACGGCCCACGGTCAGTCGCTATGTGACAGTCAAGCAGAACGGTTGTTGAAGCTCTGCTGATGAGCAAGTGACAGGTTGTGGTGACTTGTGTGTTTTTATAGCATTTGTTTTGTACTACGGTGTGTAGTTCTTTTTATTTTGCACATCGTAATAATTACTTTCTACGTTTTTTCAGATATTGTATGGTAATTCAAAATGGCATCAAATAGACGTGCTTGTGTAAATCACCCAGACAACTTCTGCTTTGTCTGTGGACAATATACACCTAAGCCACAACGTAGAAACATAACAACAAAGATTAAACTTGCCTACAAGTGTTATTTTGACTGTAAGTTAGGAGACCAACAGAGGGACTGGGCACCACATATTTGCTGTGCACAGTGCAATGCAATGTTAATAGCTTGGATGAATGGTAAAAGAAAGCTATGCCGTTCTCAGTCCCCATGGTTTGGCGTGAGCCGAAAAATCACTTCAATGATTGTTATTTTTGTTTGACAAAGATTGCTGGTTTCACAAAGAAAACAAATCAAAGATCACGTACCCAAACTGCGAATCAGCAATGAAACCAGTACCACATGATGAAACAAATCCACCACCAGTTCCACCAGCAACGATAACAGACAGCAGTTCATCTGAAGATTCTGCTAGTGATATAGAAACAGGGAAAGATGGCATATATGTTCCAGATGCAAATATTTCCCCACATTTGTTAAGTCAAGCGGAGTTAAATGACTGATAGTGCGCGATTTGGAATTACCAAAAGAAAAGGCAGAGTTGCTTGGTTTCAAGACTTCAAGAATTTAATCTTCTCCAACCAAACACCAAAGTTTCCCATTTCCGCCATCGCCATTTGCAGTTTTCATCATTTTACTTACAGGAAGAAAACGTTTGTTTCTGCCACGATATCAGTGGTCTGATGCAAGGGATTGGCTGTCGCTATGATCAAAAAGAATGGAGACTGTTCATTGACTCTAGTAAAGCTAGCCTTAAAGCTGTATTACTGCACAACGGCAATGAAAAACCTTCAATACCTGTAGCACATGCCACTGGCCTTAATGAGACTTATGAATCAATGAAACTGCTGCTAAGACTCATCAAATATAAGGACCACACATGGAATATTTGTGGCGACCTTAAAGTTGTATCATTACTTCTTGGGTTACATTTGGGCTACACAAAGCATATGTGCTTTTTGTGTCTATGCAACAGCAGAGATGACAAGAACCACTACAAAAAACATGATTGGCCATCTAGAACTGAACATGTTGGTAAATACAATGTGAAACACCCAGCACTTATTGACCCTCAGAAAGTACATCTTCCACCACTTCACATTAAACTTGGCCTTATGAAAAATTTCGTGAAGGGTATGGATCATCAAGGTAGTGGTTTCCAATATTTAAAGGAAAATTCAAAGGAATATTGACAGATGCTAAGCTAGAAGCTGGAGTTTTCACTGGACCACAGATCCGCAGTGTCATCCACGACTCATCGTTTCCATCTAACCTAAATGAGAATGAACTAGGAGCATGGACATCTTTCGTTGAAGTTGTCAAAAATTTTTCTTGGAAACCACAAAGCTGAAAACCACCGTAAACTCGTAGAAAACATGCTTAAATCTTATGAATAATGGGATGCAGAATGTCTTTGAAAATTTATTTTTTACATTCTCATCTTGACTTCTTCCGGCCAACCTTGGGGCTGTAAGTGACGAGCATGGTGAGCGCTTCCACCAACAGATCTCAGTTATGGAAAACAGATACCAGGTAATTTCAACCAAAATATGATGGGAGATTATTGTTGGTTTCCTGCAGAAGAGAGAGCTCGTCATCCTACAAGCGACAAAGGAAGAGGACACACCAAAGTTTCACTTAAGAACAGGAATTTGCCTTTCAGTAGTAACAACAAAATACTAACGCGCTTTGGGTGGATGGTGGGCGCAGGGGTGGTAACATCCGCCAGCGGAATTCTGCTGTCTGTCTTAAGACAGAATAAAGGAGGAAAGACATCCCTGTTCACTAATTATTTAAGTATGCTTAACATAAAACGTGGCACGGAAAAGTAGCTTAGACGGCTTTCGTAATAGAAGCGGGTGAGAAAAAAAATGAAAAATAGGGGTTTTCAGTTACACAAAATCTGGACGTGATAGAGAAATTTTGATATCAGATCTGAAATCAGCATCACCGCTTTAGTAGGAATCAGTAGTTCACGTGTCTGTAACAAAAAAAAAGTTGAAATTTGTTGCCTAGTGCTATATATACACTAGGTATAACCGTATAAGCATGGTAGTATAGTAAATTATAGGTAATACTAATATACTTATTAGATTAAAGGAAGAAAAATATGGAATAAGTTTAAAACAAAAAAAAACAAAAAAACAGACTACCTTTGTTTTAAACAAAAAAAAAAAAAAAAAAAAAAAATGACAATAAAAAATGACTCACATCACTAGTCCTGGAAAGGTTGGACAATGGGCAGTCAGCTCCCAGCCAGTGTTCTCGCAAGTTTAACGGATCTCAAGATACAAGACTTTCAGTGCAAGAAAGAGGCTGTTTTTTTCTGTAAATAGGCTGAAAAGGACATTCTATACTGGTACCATATGGCCTATTTTATTGTTTATTTATTTATTTATTTTTATAATATATATCATTGCAAAAGTATACCTTATAATTAAATTGGCAATATCTATATTAAAAAAATAAAAAAATAAATGACAAAAACAACAACATGGACATAAAAAAAAAATGGTTTTTTAACATCACTAGTCAGGGGTCATGATGACCTCTACTTCCTCCCCAAAAACACCACCATGAATGGGGAGTGATACAAGACAGGACTGCAAGATCATATATTGCTGTGCCACAACGTTCATCACACCAAAATTTTTATAAAAGATGGAGCCCCCTGTCACAAGTTAAGAATTGTTGCAAATTGGCTTCGTGACAACAATATTCAAGTGCTGGAGTGGCCTGGGAACTCAACAGATCAAAGTCCAATCAAGAATACCTGAAATGTGATGAAGTGCAAGCTTTCAACACGCAACACATCATCAGTGCCAAGCCTAACTGATGAGATCAAGCAAATCTGGACACAGGAGATGACCCACAATCATTTCAGGAATCTTGATGAATCTGTGCCAAAGCAACTTAATCTGGTGTTGAAGGCAAAAGGCAACATGACTAAATATTAAATAATAACAAATAAAAGTTTGCAGGTGTTTTATGATGTTTTATTTATCCTTTACTCGTGTGTTTTGTTGAAAAGCAGTAAAAAAAAAAATACTGGTATGTTTTTTTGTCGACACTGTACAAGTTCCCTAATACAGTGGACCCCTGATTTGAGTACGCATCGATTTGAGTACGCTCGTCCATAGGCTCCTATTGACTCAACTTGAGTAGAAAACTTGATTTGAGTACGCCAGCCGGCGACGTCGAACGCGTTTCAGTTTGTCTAGAGCATTTGTTGCGGGAACATTCGGGGTCTAATGTTTTGAATAGTACAGGTGTTCTTAGGGATTTCTGTTAGAATTTCGTACATTTTGTTTTCTGACTTTGTACTTAGTGTTTATTTATGTTAGTTTCTGTTGATTACAGCATAAAATAGTGAAAATATAGCATAAATTTGGTGATTCGTACATGCAGTGACTTTGATACTGTATTTTATATTGTGGCATAATGACATAGTGTACTGTTATAGTGATGGCCAATTTCTATAGAAAAAGTAGGGGTGGGGTGAAATTTTTGGGTTTTGGAACGAATTAATTAATTCCCATAGGTTATTAAGTTTGATTTGAGTACATTTCGAATTGAGTACGCCATGCTGGAACGGATTACGTACTCAAATCGGGGTCCACTGTAATCGAATAATCCTCAGACAGAACCAAATCTAAAATTGCTTGATTTTCAAATTGCATTAGAATGCCATCATTACAGCACTCAATGAAGAATAGGGTGGTCCATAAAATTGAAGTTTTGATTTTTTGTTATTGCTGGGCGGTAACTTGTGAGGATGAATGAGAAAACACCTCTGGCCAATTTTTTCCCAAATCAATCACTTTTTAGGGGTAGCACACAGTACTTCATTTTTGCACTTTTGCACTACCTAGTAGATTTACTTGTATATTATGTTCCAGTTCCAGTGATACATCTTTTCCTTGACAGATTATTGGTGTAGTGTTCATTGGTTGTGTTTAGTGGTTGGATATATGATGACTCAAGTTCGAAGCTCTTGCTTTTATCTCCTTAAAGGAGATAAAGTGAAGGACAAGCTTCTTGGAAGCAAATTACCATCACGTGGAGAAGTATTGTCATGCTTCCTTCATCACCACACTAATCTCAAGAAGGAGTTGAAGGAAAGTGCTCAAGTAGTGTGGGTCAACTTGAAATATTTTGGAACAAAGCTCGAATCCCGACAAGGGAAAAATACAAAGGAATCCAAAGATCTTGGACCTTCACCAAGATTGGAAAAATAAAAAAAGGACGAATGAGGAGGAGCCAGAAGCAGGTGAGTTGGATGATCAATGATAAATAAAATAGTTTCTCGAGAGTATGACATATTATACTGTACAATAGTCAATACATTATCATATATATATTATATATATTTATTATTTATATTTAGGTGTACAACGAAGAGGGATTCAAGGAGACACTTCGGAACCTATTTGATATGGCACATGCTGATGCCTTGTCTCTAATCAAAAACCCAGAAGACAAGGCCTTCTTGCTGGCCCAGCGAGAGCCTGGAAGACGGGGATGCATGGTGGAGTAGACAGAAAAACAGCAGAAAAAGAAAAACAAGCTGCCCACAGGAAGATGGAGGAGGAGATGCGAAAGAGAAAGGTGAGATTGTTCTTCAAATTCCTACTTTCATTTGATTGCAATGATTAGGTTGTTCGTTAACACTAATTGTCCATTTTCTTCGATTGTATTGCAGGCAGTCAATGAAGGTGCATCAACGTCGGGTACAGCAGTATTGGTGTCCTCAACAGAATCCTCAGTCACTGACGAGTCCATCCTCCACCGAAGATGAATGGGCAAAAGGTGGAAAGTGACCTCCAAAACAGGTGAAAAGAGTCAGAATGTGATAACATCAAATCTAGCTGCTGCCCTAGATCGGACACACACTACGGACAGGATGGCAACCTACATAATAGCAGAGACTGCATTGAGCCTTGGCCACAGCCCAATGAATTTTAACATCACCCGGACCTCCAGAGAACGACATCGGATCATGATCTGCAGTAGCCTAAAAGCTTCCTTTCAGTCCGGTCCTGCAATCATCCACTGGGATGGAAAACTTATCCAGACCTCCTCAACACCAGAGACCATGCGCATGTGGATCGGCTGCCTGTGCTCATTTCCTCCTTTTCGGGTCAATCTCAGCTCCTTCGAGTCCCCAAAATACCAACTGGATCAGGAGAACACCAAGCCAGCGTAGTTTTTGAATTATTGACTGATTGGGGCCTCGAAGAATCTGTCGTGGGGATGTGTTTCGACACCACTGCCTCCAATGCTGGTTGTTTGAATGGAGCGTGTGTGTTGGTAGAGCAGAAGTTGAAGAAAGACCTTCTCCATTTTGCCTGCCATCATTACATCATGGAAGTGATGATTGGTGGAGTTTTCACTACTTGCTATGGCCCAACGAGTGGACCTGATGTTCCATTGTTCAGCAGGTTTCAGAGCAAATGGACCTTCATCGACACAGGAACATACGGCACCGGATGGGATGATGAAGAGGTGCATAGACTCTTGGCCCCCATTAGAGATTGGATTCTCCGCTTTGCTGAGGAAAAACACTCCTCAAAATCCTTTTGAGATGACTATCAGGAATTCCTCGATCTGTCCATCATTTTATTGGGAGGGAGCATTGACAACTACACCTTCAAGCAACCTGGCCCCATGCACCAAGCCAGATGGTTATCTAAGGTGATCTATTCATTGAAGATGTGGCTGTTCAGGGGACAAATCCCAGCCCTCACTCCACGAGAGCAAAAGTGTCTTAAGGATGTCAGTGTCTTCGCTGTTTCCATCTACCTGCAGGCATGGATGACAGCACCAATAGCTGCTGCTGCGCCTCGCAGCGACCTCAGTCTTCTGCAGAGTCTTCGGGAATACCATGACCCCAAATTTTGGAAGTGGCATTAAAAAAACTCAACGGTCATCTTTGGTATCTTTTGGAGGAGATGGTGGGCCTCACGATTTTCGATCCTGAGGTGTCTGAAGAGACTAAAACAGCAATGGTGAAGGCGATGGAGGAAGTTGAAGGAAAGCTGATTGCCAGAAGAGAAGGAAAGGTGTTGCTGAGGGGGCTCAATCGAGTCACTAGCAACAGCAAACTCAAAAAGACTGCTGTTGTCTCTGGGGTCAGGTGTGGGATACCTGAGGAAGGAGGTGCGGATTGGGACAGTGATCCTGATTACCAAATAGCGAAGAAATCAGTGGCAAACCTCTCTGTCGTGAACGATCATGCAGAGGGGGGGGTTGCTCTCATTAATGAATACAATGGCTGCCACACCAGGAATGAGGAACAACTGCAGTATCTCCTGCAAGTTGTTGCTAACTACAGGAAGCAGTTTCCTCAACCACTGAAGTCAGCCTGGCAACTGGGCGAGAAAACAAGATCAAATGAGGTGCAGAGGGAATTGTTAGTCATTCATTTCGGAATTGTTAGTTACCCTAATAGTCATGTACTGTCACCAAGATTAACTTTGCTGTGATTTTCAGATTATACCAAAACTTCGTGTCATGTGCTACCCCTACAAATTAACTGATTCAAATAAAACTTTCCCAGAGGTGTTTTCTCATCCATCCTCATAAGTTACAACCCAGCAATAAAAACAAATCACAAAAAAAAATTCCACCCCTATAAGAGTGGACCACCCTAATGAAGAAGTTACCATCCCTTTTATTTCCTTCTGAAAAGGCAGGTTGAAAAAAAAACTGTAATTTTGATGCTGGCTGTGTGCTACCAATCATCACAAGTCTTGCATGCCACAACCCTATCCCTAAGCCTAATGAATTAATTTTTATATAAATTACCAGTTTGGAATCAGTGATGGAAAAAAAAGGTCAAAGTTCACAACTTTGTGACCTTGTATCTCAGCAACCAAAGGTTGGGAGATAATTGGGGGGTTTCAGTTTCTCCTATATGTACACTAATATACCAAATATCATTAAAATTTGAGATGTTGAGTGCAAAAATTACGGTACCATTTTGTGGCTGAGTTGACATGGAATGACCCAATATCTCAATGTGAAAACAAGAAAATAGCTTATCAGCAATTTCATTGCTTTGTCTAGAAGGTCTCTCTTACACTTGATGGAGGAAGTGAATAAAACAAGCCGAATTAACCCTTTCACTCACTGGGTAGACAATTGGATAGCTAAAAAATAAACCATATTGATTCTTATACAGGGTGTACATTAGGGTGGTCCACTCTTATACGGGTGGAATTTTTTTTTGTGATTTGTTTTTATTGCTGGGTTGTAACTTATGAGGATGGATGAGAAAACACTTCTGGGAAGTTTTATTTGAATCAGTTAATTTGTAGGGGTAGCACATGACACTTGAAGTTTTGGTATAATCTGAAATCACAGCAAAGTTAATCTTGGTGACAGTACATGACTATTAGGGTAACTAACAATTCCGAAATGAATTGACTAACAATTCCTCTGCACCTCATTTGATCTTTGTTTTCTCGCCCAGTTGCCAGGCTGACTTCAGTGGTTGAGGAAACTGCTTCCTGTAGTTAGCAAAACTGCAGGAGATACTGCAGTTGTTCCTCATTCCTGGTGTGGCAGCCGTTGTATTCATTAATGAGAGAACCCCCTCTCTGCATGATCATTCACGACAGAGAGGTTTGCCACTGATTTCTTCACTATTTGGTAATCAGGATCACTGTCCCAATCCCGCACCTCCTTCCTCAGTATCTCACACCTGACCCCAGAGACAACAGCAGTCTTTTTGAGTTTGCTGTTGCTAGTGACTCGATTGAAGCCCCCTCAGCAACACCTTTCCTTCTCTTCTGGCAATCAGGCTTTCCTTCAACTTCCTCCATCGCCTTCACCATTGCTGTTTTAGTCTCTTCAGACACCTCAGGATCGAAAATCGCGAGGCCCACCATCTCCTCCGAAAGATACCAAAGATGACTGCTGAGTTTTTTTAATGCCACTTCCGAAATTTTGGGGTCATGGTTTCCCAAAGACTCTGCAGAAGACTGAGGTCGCTGCGAGGCGCAGCAGCAGCTATTGGCGCTGTCATCCATGCCTGCAGGTAGATGGAAACAGCGAAAGACACTGACATCCTTAAGACACTTTTGCTCTTGTGGAGTGAGGGCTGGGATTTGTCCCTGAACAGCCACATCTTCAATGAATAGATCACCTTAGATAACCATCTGGCTTGGTGATGGGGCCAGGTCGCTTGAAGGTGTAGTTGTCAATGCTCCCTCCCAAGAAAATGATGGACAGATCGGGAATTCCTGATAGTCATCTCGAAAGGATTTTGAGGAGTGTTTTTCCTCAGCAAAGCGGAGAATCCAATCTCTAATGGGGGCCAAGAGTCGATGCACCTCTTCATCATCCCATCCGGTGCCGTATGTTCCTGTGTCGATGAAGGTCCATTTGCTCTGAAACCTGCTGAACAATGGAACATCAGGTCCACTCGTTGGGCCATAGCAAGCAGTGAAAACTCCACCGATCATCACTTCCATGATGTGATGACGGCAGGCAAAATGGAGAAGGTCTTTCTTCACTTCTGCTCCAACAACACACACGCTCCATTCAACGACCAGCATTGGAGGCAGTGGTGTCGAAACACATCCCCACGACAGATTCTTTGAGGCCCCAATCAGTCAATAATTCAAAAACTGTGCTGGCTTGGTGTTCTCCTGATCCAGTTGGTATTTTGGGGACTCCAAGGAGCTGAGATTGACCCGAAAAGGAGGAAATGAGCACAGGCAGCCGATCCACATGCGCATGGTCTCTAGTGTTGAGGAGGTCTGGAATAAGTTTTACATCCCAGTGGATGATTGCAGGACGGACTGAAAGGAAGCTTTTAGGCTACTGCAGATCATGATCCGATGTCATTCTCTCTGCCGTTTGATGGAGGTCCGGTGATGTTAAAATTCATTGGGCTGTGGCCAAGGCTCAATGCAGTCTCTGCTATTATGTAGGTTGCCATCCTGTCCGTAGTGTGTGTGCGATCTAGGGCAGCAGCTAGATTTGATGTTATCACATTCTTGACTCTTTTCACCTGTTTTGGAGGTCGCTTTCCACCTTTTGCCCATTCATCTTCGGTGGAGGATGACTCGTCAGTGACTGAGGATTCTGCTGAGGACACCAATATGCTGTACCCGATTGATGCACCTTCATTGACTGCCTGCAATACAATCGAAGAAAAATGGACAATTAGTGTTAATGAACAACCTAATCATTGCAATCAAATGAAAGTAGGAATTTGAAGAACAATCTCACCTTTCTCTTTCGCATCTCCTCCTCCATCTTCCTGTGGGCAGCTTGTTTTTCTTTTTCTGCTGTTTTTCTGTCTACTCCCACCATGCATCCCATCTTCCAGGCTCTCGCTGGGCCAGCAAGAAGGCCTTGTCTTCTGGGTTTTTGATTAGAGACAAGGCATCAGCATGTGCCATATAAATAGGTTCCGAAGTGTCTCCTTGAATCCCTCTTCGTTGTACACCCTAAATATAAATATAAATATATATAATATATACTATATGATAAATGTATTGACTATTGTACAGTATAATATGTCATACTCTCGAGAAACTATTTTATTTATCATTGATCATCCAACTCACCTGCTTCTGGCTCCTCCTCATTCGTCCTTTTTTTATTTTGATCCAATCTTGGTGAAGGTCCAAGATCTTTCGGATTCCTTTGTATTTTTCCCTTGTCAGGATTTGAGCTTTGTTCCAAAATATTTCAAGTTGACCCCACACTACTTGAGCACTTTCCTTCAACTTCTCCTTGAGATTAGTGTGGTGATGAAGGAAGCATGACAATACTTCTCCACGTGATGGTAATTTGCTTCCAAGAAGCTTGTCCTTCACTTTATCTCCTTCAAGGAGATAAAAGCAAGAGCTTCGAACTTGAGTCATCATATATCCAACCACTAAACACAACCAATGAACACTACACCAATAATCTGTCAAGGAAAAGATGTATTACTGGAACTGGAACATAATATACAAGTAAATCTACTAGGTAGTGCAAAAATGCAAAAACGAAGTACTGTGTGCTACCCCTAAAAAGTGATTGATTTGGGAAAAAATTGGCCAGAGGTGTTTTCTCATTCATCCTCACAAGTTACCACCCGGCAATAACAAAAAATCAAAACTTCAATTTTATGGACCACCCTAGACTGTACATAAAGTCAGGATCTATTTTTGTGAAATAATTATTTTTTTCTACTTTTCTTTTCAGAAGCCCTTAGAATGAATACAGAAGAGCGTGTGGCAATAGCAATTTGGCGAATCGAGGGAAAGAAATACGATGACATCAGAGAGAAGTTTAGAAGGAGATTTCATAAGCCGGGGCCAATAGACAAGACAATACGAAAATTGGTGAACAAATTTAAATGAATGGGATCTGTAAATGATGAAGCAAGATCAGGACGACCGTGTATGTCAGATCTTACCGTGAATGCAGTACGTGGAATTATCACTGAGGAGCCACGTACATCTGTTCGTGCTGCATCACACAGACTCGGCCTCCCAACGTCATCTGTGCACAAAATTCTGAAAGTTAATTTGCAGAAGAAAAGCTATAATTTGCAGGTTTTACATGATTTACATGAGAAAGATTTCCCTCGACGAAGTGCTGTGTGTGCTGATCTCGTAGAACAAATCTGGAGTGATAATTTAATGGACAACATTCTCTTTAGTGATGAAGCCACTTTCCATACGTGTAGAAAAGTAAATCGCCATAACTGTCGAATTTGGGCAGATGAAAGACCGAATGATTTCGTCCAAAATTGGGAAAGAGACTCGCCTAAAGTTACTGTCTGAATGGGTTTACCAAAATCTAAGGTTTATGGTCCTTTTTTCTTTGCTGAAGCTACAGTTATGGGGCTTATTTATCTGGACATGTTGCAGCAATTCCTTGAACCTCAGCTGATTGGGGATAGGATTGTTAGTACCATCGTCTATCAACATGATGGTGCTCCTTGTTACTATGCCAAAATTGTTCAGGATTATCTAAATGGACATTTTCCAAATCGCTGGATTGGACGCAGAAGCAACAGACCTTGGCCAGCGAGATCACCAGATTTAACCCATTTAGATTTCTTTGCATGGGGCTTTATCAAATCGCACATTTATCAGACGAAGATTACGAGTCTTGAAAACTTACGTATACGAACTGCTACAGATAACATAACCCCGCAAATGCTCCAGAATGTGTTTAGAAATGCTGTGGAACGATTTGAGCTGTGCAGGGATACTGATGGGCGTCATGTCGAATCCTACTCTTAATTATTTAATAAATGTTACCACTTTATCATTTTATGATTGAATTCCATATAATTTCCAAGTGCTTCACAAAAATAGATCCTGACTTTATGTACACCCTGTATAACCACACATAAAGGCAAATTTATTTTTTACCCTACGTCATAATTTGTGAGCGAAAGGGTTAATACAAATTATTTGAAAGGAATGGTGTGACTGGCTAAGGAAATGTGCACAAAATTATTGGTTAAAAAGTAGGCCAAATTAATATAAGCAAGATACAATCAATAGAAAGCTAATCACATTCACCACATTCATATGGTACTACATAAGTAAAGATTTGTAGGGCAAAAGATGAAGAATAGGAAAATTTCTTTTATATAGCTTATCAAATCACTGTATTTTACTCCTAGATTATCTTTGAAGTTCACTTAGCTAATTGTGGTTTCAGGAAGTATGATCACATGAAAAGTACATCATAAATAAGGATTTGAAGTTGCTAATACATAACAATGTACAGCAGGTTCTTGAGACTTTACTTTTGTCCATTTCAGTATTTGTCTCATTGGAGCAACAACTTCTAAAAATGAGTCCAAGACTAGAATCCTAAAAGCAAAAGTATAGGCAGTCCCTGACTTATGAATGGGTTACATTCTTGAACCCCATTCATAAGTTGAACCATTCATAACTTGGATTATAAAGAAATATTGTAAATTCATACACAATTTAGTAAATACCTGTACCTGCCTGTAATTTAATAAATATTGTATTCTGAAATAAATATAGTTAATGAAACATAAAATAAAGTAACATGGAATGAAAAAAGCACTTTTAATTTGCATGCTGGATGGGGAAAATCAATACTATTTTATGGGAGTTCATTTGTAAGTCAGACATTCATATCCGGGAACTGCCTATAGTTCTAAATAAGCTAGATCACAAAATCCAATAATTGCTTCTTGATATCTATTAATTATTAAAATATAATATGAGTAAGCTTAAATTCCTGCTCACTCACTCTCCATAATGGAGAAAGATAAAGTCTGACTATCGAATGTTGGAAACAAGATTTTGTAATAAAAAATGATCAGAAATGATGTATGTAAAAGGTTTATGCATGAAATGAAGGGTTTTTATTGAATGGAGGGGAGTAGAAGTCCCTCTGCCTCCTTCCCCCTTCCCCCCACTGAAATTATGGTACTGAGAGTCCCTGTAAAAAAATTTATATTTTTTAAGATTGACTGAATTGAGTCTACTTTAGGCTGCATGCCCAAGTAAATTAAAGGTTTTGTGAATAGGAAATATTTAGACTATTTAAAACAAATCACAGGGCAATATGGGCATTTTAATGTCAATCATAGAATAGTAAGTATTAAAATATTTGAAAGTTATTATAGGTAAATGTGTTCAAGTAGGTCTATACAAATTTTCATCAGAGGCAATGTAATGCAATCACTTAATTTGCTTCCACCTGAACTATTCATTTTAACAAAAGCTTCTTGCCCACCTTAAACATACAGAGCTCGTAATGTGGAATCTGAACCATAATGCACTGAAAGGAAGTCTGAAATTACAGAGGCTTTGACCCAGACTCAGTCTCATGATCTCCCAATCAGCAGCCCAGTGTCTTAATTACTAGGCTACCCTGGCTGTTTCAGAATTTCCAAAGGCACCATTTCCTCTGATGTTTTCATCTTATTTCCCTTGCCCTTAACCCATTCAATACGGTGACATATCTGTGTATGTCTGATTAGCGCATGCCAATATATGATGACATATGTGCATATGTCAAATTAGTGTACTCCAATATACAATGACATATGTGCATATGCCCAAAACTTAAAGAAGAAAGCTAAATTATATGACATTTCTGCTTTTAGTTATAAATATTTAAGTTTTGGACATACACATGTATGTCATCGTATATTGGAGCATATGGTACTAATTGGATATATGCACGTATGTTGCTGTATTGAAGGGGTTAACACTGACTACCATGTAGGTCAGGTATGTCTAATATTTGGCTTGATAAATAATGCATATAAAATATATGCAGCAGTCAACATATTAATGGTTTGCATTTGGAATGCATTAAATTCCTTTTGGCAGAGAAAGTAGATTGTAATGCTAACTGGAATGAAGATGTTTCTCCTGGATGCTAAATTTTTCTGTATTTCTGTTTTCAAAACCTTACTTAATAATACAGCAGGTAGAATTTTTGAGAGGGGTATCAATCATGGATTGTGGTGCAAGGTTACTTGTTTCTGCCCTGGTCTTTGTCATGCTGTTCATTCCTTTGTTTTAACAGGTCCCCCCCCCCCCCCAAGAATACAAAGATTTTACTGCTGAAAACTGGTAAAAGAGTTAGCTATACAAATGAGTCCAAAATGGACTTGTATGGTGCATACACATTACAGTACATCATATGTGGAGTCAGTGAGAAATTGGCCCTGCAGTTTATAAAACCTGTGAAGTATGTTCGGGTCACCTTAATAGTAATGGGTTGTTTCAGTGGGTATGCATTCAGGACATTAGAAAAGTCAGTGGGACCACGAATAAAAAATGCAATACCATTTCATCCAAATTCTGCATGCCATAGCAAGGGGTCAACACCTAGGTCTAGTGGGTCAAAACTTCATTTACCAACAAGATAATAATCCAAAACATGAGTCCAACCTTTGCTTGAATTATCACATCTGACTCCAATTGAGAATTTATGGAGATTGTTCAAATTAGGAAAGGAAAGGAATAGTGATGTAAAAAAACCGTTTTTTTTTTTTTTTTTTTTTTTTTTTTTTAATATAGATATTGCCAATTTAATTATAAGGTATACTTTTGCAATGATATATATTATAAAAATAAATAAATAAATAATAAAATAGGCCATATGGTACCAGTATAGAATGTCCTTTTCAGCCTATTTACAGAAAAAACTGGCCTCTTTCTTGCACTGAAAGTCTTGTATCTTGAGATCCATTAAACTTGCGAGAACACTGGCTGGGAGCTGACTGCCCATTGTCCAACCTTCCCAGGACTCTCCCATCCATGCCTCGGATTTTGAATCTCCCACTTAACTATCCTTTAGACCCGCGATGACATATTCCCCCCCCCCCCCCCCCCCCGAGACCATCCATATATATAACATACACATACACCCATATACATATATACCAATATATACATAAATACTTATATATACATTTATATCTATTGTATACCCCATACACATGCATACATCCAGAATTCCAGATACATACGCATGCATACTCACATATATACCTACACAAACTCATACACCTCTATTTCGCCCTTTCATTACCTCCGAGATCATTTAGCACATACAGTAATATCCATACAGCCAAAAGAAACCAATTAAGCACAGACAGAGCAGCAAAGCTAGTATTTATATCCCAAAATGCAAAATTCCAAAGAAAGTGAAGTAAAACATGGTGCTACATTGGCTTCGTCAACATCCAAATCTGCAATAAATACCAGTACCTGTGATATTGAAACTATTTGCTTTAATCAATCTAGTGATAATGATTCTTCAATGGAAATAGAATCAGATAATGAAAGTTAAACAGCATTAGGTTAACACAAAGGTTAAAGAAAGAGATGAATATTTATATTTTTTTTATTTTTCTATTTGGAATATATATATATATATATATATATATATACACACACTGGTATTCTTGCCAATCACAATTATATCTATTGTTTTATACCAGTATTATGGATATTATACCAGTACCTGTGATATTGAAACTAGCATATATGCTCTACCCAATCTAGTGATGATTCTTCCATGGAAATGTAGGTTAACAAAAAGGTTCAAAAAAAGGTGAATATTTTCCTTTTCTATCTGGAATATATATACTGGTACTCTTGCCAATCACAATTATGTATATTGTTTGAAACGAGGAAGAATGTTTTATGTTCTAGTTAAAAATATATATACATATAAAAAATGAGGGTTTGTTTTTCCTTTCTATTATATACTTTTTGCGTGATTCAATTTTTCTAAAAGATGACTATATAGTATATATACTAGGTATAACCGTATAAGCATGGTAGTATAGTAAATTATAGGTAATACTAATATACTTATTAGATTAAAGGAAAAAAAATATGGAATAAGTTTAAAACAATAAAAAACAAAAAAAACAGACTACCTTCGTTTTAAACAAAAAAAATGACACAATAAAAAACGACTCGCATCACTAGAAAGGAACAATCCAAGTGATAGGGTTAGAACACCATCATCCAAGATACCATCAATAAATTGATTAAATCAGTATATTAACAATGGCTATGTTGTATTTGCTGCAAAATGGAAGCATACAAAAAAAAATGAGAGTAACTATAACCTTAATTTATAGCTCAACTTCTTTTTTGTATTATTAAATTACAATTAATAAAGTTGTAACACATTGTTATTTTCCAAGTATTATTAAAAAACCTTTTTGGCTTTCAATTACTCAAAAACTCAGTTCCAACATCTGTCTACTTGTCACAATCTTCCACACAACTATCTATCCCCTTACCTTCAGCAACACACAACTCGATCCTCTTCTCTTAACATTCTTGGCATTTCCTTTTCTCGTGATCTTTCCTGGAAAGATCATACATACGGGTCACCCCTCACTTTATGCGGGGGTTGTGTTCCAAAAAACGTTTGCATAAAGAGAGCCATTTATTACATGTATTTAATAGGGATGCATTCCAGGACCTCTCCTGACCCCCAAAAAACCTTTCTAACACTTTTCATAACAAATCCAATGAAAAATCACCTAATAAAATAAAACAATCATCTGACATTATATAAAAAAACATTAAAAGAAATAATAACAGCTTCTAAGAGGTTAGATGTTGCTGTACAACCTCTGCAGTTTCTTCACCCCTACTTAGATGCTGTCTCTGTACAGGGGTCTTGTCCACCCATGTATGGGGTATGCTTCTCATGTATGGAGTGGCTCAATCCACACAACCATACTTGACCAGGTGGAATCAAAGGCTTTTTGTCCCATCAATTCTCTGCTGCTTACAGACTCTTCAATCCCTCTCTCTTTGCCACAATGTTGCCTCACTCTCTCTTTACTATTGCTATTATAATGGACATTGCTCTTCTGAATTCTAATTGCATGCCTCCTCCTTTAAAGAGAGCATGCAGCACCATACTTTATACACTCTCATTCCTTTTCTGTCCAACTCTTTAACACAAGGGTTATTGGTACTTTCAATCTTTCATTTACTAAACTAGTGAACTCTGGAACAATATTCCTCAATCCATCTTTCCCCCCATCTATGACCTCTAATCTTTCAAATGCACACGCACAGTGTCTAGGCATCTTGAAAACCCTGGGTCCTGATTTTGGCTCACTACTTCTATTGGGGGTGGGGGTTGCTTTTGCAGGCATTTGCAGGCATTTGCAGGCATTTGCCCTTGCCTCTCCTTTCTGCATAAAAAAAAATACATTGGTATAATTAATAAACTACTATTTCAGCTAGAATTCTGAGATTCCCTTGCATGCATTTTACACAAGGTACTTTAAGCTCATTGATGCATTTGTAAGTGTTTCAGATCATTGTTAATGCTGTAGGTAATTCACTCAACAAATAATTAATAGTACCGTAATAATAAAATTTTGTAATTTTTTTTTTATTTTTTATTTTTTTAGCTCATTCATTTCTTTCTTTCTGTAACTTACTTTTTTCATGTGTAGAGCATGTTTTTGGGGTACACTCTTTGACTACTATGGGCTTAATGACATCTGTGTATGTGAACATGATAGAATGTCTTGCCTTCCTTGTTTTACACTTTTTATATTGACTATGCAATTGAATGTCAATAAATTATAACTACTATGCAAATTACGAGCAAAAATATTAGTAAGTAGCTATATTATATGAGTTGCAGAATGAAGGTTGAGTTATGCTCCATGCTAGGATCATTAGTGATGGATGATGGCTTTGTGTAAAACTCCAATTGTTACAGTAATGGGAAAAACCCTTCCATGGATGATAAGGGGTTAGAGTACTCTAGTAGGGTGTGTCAGTTTTAGTAAAGTCAACAATTCAAAAACTACTAATGCTCAAATGATGTCATATTATCTAGCAAACTTAGAAATATCTTTAGTGTTGTTTAAAAAAGCCATTTACCTACTTATATTTGACATGAAGGTTTGAAATATAACCTAAATATGACTGTAGCATCGTATGTCAATATGCCATTGATATGTGTGGTCAACTTTGGTTATTTTTGGTGTACAGTATGGTTTCTAAGTTTCACATAGTCACAAATGCTGGAGTTTTGATTGTGAATGCATGTTTTCCCTCCTTTTTGACAATTTTGATTACTTTGTAATGTAAATATTGTGTAATTCAAATTATTTGAAATGACAGTAGGCCAGGGTGAAACTATAATTTTTGTTTGATTTTAATTTATCAGAGTGACTAACAGGGCTTTTGATATAAAAATAAGATTCCTGAAAAAAATAATTGGTGGCCACCAACGTGTGTCCGGCCACCCCTTTTTGTAAAAACATCTAATGCCACTAGCAAAATCAGGAAAATGGCAATATCTCTTCTTCTGAACATGCTAGAGAGATGGTTTGCATACCAAAGATGCAGAATTTGATTTAGAACAAATTATTAAGAGTGGTATTTTTTCATAAAACCTTTAGTTTTTGAGTTATTTTAGAAAAACTAATTTTTGGGCCCATAGACCCCTTTCAACTGAATGTCAACACAATAAAACATTCTCAAGCTGCAAATTGACATGTATTAGTGGTTTTCAATCAGCAATCAAAATCAATCAAAATCAGCCATTTTAAATTCATTGAAAATGCTTTGACATTCCAAAACGCCAAACATTAAATTATACAATTAACAAATTGTCATTTTGTCATATTTTAGCATGATAAATAATAATCTAGAACTTAAAATATTTTTTAGACACAAAATCTTTCATTAATTTACGTGATCTAATTTTGTTTCTAATAAGACCATCTCTACGCTCATGATTACAACAGCCAAGGATGCTTCAGTGACAAGCTTGATGTGCCTTTCAACATTCTGACTGTGGCACTCGTGATCCAGTTTCAATGCGGTATTAATGATATCACGCAGTTCATCATTACTGAATTCTTTTAATACAGGTGGAACAGTTTCCCATTGGGACATAGCAGACAGCTTGTGGTATGCAGAAGCTTTGAAATTGATGATTGGCTTTCTAAAGACCCTAACATTCTCATCTATAGCAGGATATTCATCAGTACCACCTTCATGATCCTCTTCATTCTCATCATCACTCAATTATCCCACCTGCAAAATCATTGCTACTACCAGATTCATCATCAAAATCCTCTATAACTCCCTCAGACACAGAACTTTATTGACAGCACACCACCTCACCTCTTCATCTTCATCAGCCAGCATTCCAACTAAAATATTTTCACCATGAGCAAAATAGCTGTTATTGTTTAATACGTCATAACAAATTTCTCTAATTTTCCTGTCAGGGAATTTATTTACTCTTGGATCATATTGAATAGGTTTCTTGACCCATCACTTAGCCTCTTATTAGCCTGATATTGAACCAACTGTGAAAGTATACTTTGATGATGAATTCTACTATGATTTTGAGGTTCTTACTGGGTGTCTTTTGTGAAACATAAAAGCGAAGAATTCTACAGGCTAAGGTGAGCCATCGAGAGTGATTTAGCAGGCCAACTTCTAAGAGTGCAAGGTCTTCATCCATTCACCAGTAATAATTGCCCAGCAGATGCAGTATCCATAGTATTGGTCTGTTGATAAATTATTGACCACCTCATTTGGTAGAAGCACAAATGCAGGATAAGGTATAGATTTGAAGTCCACAACATTCCATTCTGACACATCCCCATTGAGCTGAGAACCAATAGGGCCAGAAAATTTGTCTGGACTTTTTGTTGTCCCATCTAAAGTTATGAAGATGTGTCTAAGTGGCAATTCATTTAGATGCAGAAGACAAATATCCCACTGAAGAGGTTGCCCTAAAAACATTTCCAAATATCTGATTGACCCATGCATATGTCCTGTGTTAGTATTTGTCCCATCTGCTTTAACTAAGTTTAATTTGGCCTCAAGTTCTGTCCCTTTAATGATCTTATAAATGCCATGAGCAATGTCAATGCCTTTGCCACTCTCCGGGGTAAAATGGTCAGGTAGAAATCATCTGAAAATAAATGTAATTAATTTTACAATTAAATAAAATGAAAAAGGAAAGAATAAAGTTAACTGGATAGTTGTCACTTAAAAAAAAATTTTTTAAGTAATCGAAATATTACTTTATAGTACAGTAATATAACAGCATAATGCCTATAACTGTATGCCAATCATTTCCATTTACCTGGCTCTCCAGTAATGACATAATGTTCTCCTAGATTGTGGATGTATAATACTTTTCATTTACTTTGTTAACAGCAAGTGTAGCATCCTTTCTACCGTCAAAGCCAATGCCAGTCACTTTTTCAAATATCACTTCTTCTTCTTCCTTTCAGCTCTCAATTTAGCTCTCTCCCTTCTCAACTTGTTTCTGAAAAGTATTTCAAAAATATTGGCCATGCATTACTGCATTAGCATTATACAAATATACAAAATACAAATGTTAGTGTCCTGTTTGAAACTAATTAATATAAATACAAAATAGAAATTTTGACGCTAATTAAAAATAATAGTAAATCTGGTGATTTAGAACTTATAGCAGAAGCTAAGAAATGTAATATCTAGAGCAGTGGTTCTTAACCTTTTTACTACCATGCCCCCTCTAGGAATTGGTCCTTCCCTCCACGCCCCCCTTCAATCAAAATAACATTCTCAATAACTTCTCAATATTAGCCCATGCTCTCGTTAAGAGAATAACAAATACAATTAGAGAAATTCCTGTTTCTAGGGGGGTGCGCCCCCCAGGTTAAGAACCACTGATCTAGAGTGATTAAAAACATACTTATCAATAACATTTTGTATGTTATCTGGGGTGATTACTCCAAAGTCCACCAATGTAGCAGAACCAATAGCCGCTCCTGCTCTATCACTTACTTGATATCTGTTAGGATATTTAAAGTAGATTTACATATCTATTGTCAATGAATAATTTATTGGTAATCTTAATCTCTTAGTCACAATGATTTCACTTTAAGCTGTATTAAAAGATTTATCTTTCAGTACTATACCTGTCACATGCTTCAGCTAATGAGCGTAATCTAGTTCTGTTCTGTAATGTTGAGACTTCTGGAACATAGTCTGCATCAAATGAATCATTACAACTGTCGCTATCTGTCAACTCAGGAATGTCCATAGGTTCAGGATGATGAGGAGGAGGAACTGATTCTTTTGCTTTTTGAGATTGAATAACCCGTGATTTGAATTTTAAGTCAGTGGCTGTTTCTGGGACTTCTTTCAAGGTACAGTAACCATGCCTAGTTGTTTTCTGGTCCTACAAAGTGATTATATTTCATTACACTATAAATGTATCTTTTATCTATGGGTCTCTATATGTAAATTGACAATAGTGTATTATTGATATTACTAACTTATTAAATGCACTTTAAAAAGTGTTGCAAATTATTAATAATTGATAATTAATTAATATTAATTAATAATTTACAACTTTAAATTCAATCAACAGACCTACCTCATAAAACTGGTAATCAGATTCAGTCATTTTTAGTAAGTGCTTTTTCTCTGTATCTGCCAACAGTTTGTGATCATGTTGATATATGTCAAATAACGTTTACAGTTTTCAGAAAATCATCCAGATCTTGATGATATTTAGGTCCCCTTTTCTTTTTGTCATACTTCAGAAGGCGGTTGAATTCCTTTATTTGGGTTTTCAGTCGGCTCTGAATGGCATTTACTGATATTGGATAAACATTATATGTGACCCACAATTTATGCAATTCCTCAGAAGTAGCTCTCAGTACAGCATCTGTTTTATAGTCTCTGAAACACAAACACCTTTCAATAACTTGCTTCAACGTAGCCAATTTCCCTAAAGGAAACTGTTCTGCTGGCATAAAACGTACATCACCAAGTACTTTAGCAACTGTTTTCCTTGTAGAAGTCATACTTTATATTGCAAATGTTGAATTCAATGACAAATTGCAGTTGGAAACTTATAACAAAGGCACCTGAAAAAAAAACAAGTTTTCAATTTATTACGTTTAAAAAAAGTTCATGAAGCAGCCCCACCCTCTATTCTTTAATCAAGCATAATGGATGCAAGATAACAAGGAAAAGTCATATGTGATCACTATGTTCATGTCAACATCCTTTTAGGGCAATGTTAATCAAAAAGCCAAATCATGCTTATTTTAGAATTTCTTTTGTCACTAAGGTCCATCGAAAGGGGGTCTATGGGCCCCCAAAATTAGTTTTTCTAAAATAACTCAAAAACTAAAGGTTTTATGAAAAAATACCACACTTAATAATTTGTTCTAAATCAAATTCTGCATCTTTTGGTATGCAAACCATCTCTAGCATGTTCAGAAGAAGAGATATTGCCATTTTCCTGATTTTGCTAGTGCAGCATTAGATGTTTTTACAAAAACGGGGGTGGCTGGACACATGTTGGTGGCCAGGAATCTTATTTTTATATCAAAAGCCAACTGTTAATGACTCTGATTAATTCTATCTTGAGTTTCAGCCTGGCCTAAATTGTTATGTGTGACCCAAACTTTCTGTATATTTTGGTATGATAGATATATGAAACTGTCATTACTTTGAATAATAAGTCTTGTACCTATAACAACACAACCTTTTATCTAAGCTTATAGGAAGATATTAAGAATTTCAATTAACTTAATTTTATGTAATCATAATCAGTAGGCCTATCCAAATTTCAATGATGTTTCTTTCATTCACAGGTCCACAGGATGAGTCAGAAAGAAATCAGAACCCGAAGTAAATCAAGTTGTCACCTAAGTCATTTGGTGGGGACTGGGAGGGAACTTCCCCCTGCTGAGCTGCCCACAGCCAGAGATCTGCTGAGGTATGGTTTGTTGTGGAGAGAGATGAGTGAGGAAGACAGGAGGAATTACCCAGTGAATGACCTGATTAACAATGGCATTGTTCCAGGGCTACTGGCTCAGTGGAGAAAGGCCAACACTATTCACAGGACCTATAATCAACACTGAGGTCAGGATCAGGGCAAAAGTGAAGGCACTGTGGGATGAGGCAGTGAAGGTGTCCATTGGCAATGTGAAGCTAGAGGTCAAAGATAGGTTCATGATGAAACTGCACAAATTGGTGGACATCCTGACCTGTCACTGTGTGATCAGGAGCTGCAGTGAGCTTGGGTGCAACCCTGTCTGCAACAGTGAGGTTCACATTGACTGGAGCTACAGGAGTGAGCAGAAGATACCAGTGCAGGAGCTTGCCTTCATTAAAGGTCAGATAGAAAAGGTGGGCAGTGTGGGAGCACACCAGATGGGTCTAGCTGATCGCCCTGAGACCAGGAGACAGGAGCAGAGAAGGAAGGCCGAGGAGAAGAGGAGGAGGAAGGCAGAGGAGTCAGCCAAGAAACAAGAGAAGTTGAGGGAGGAGTCACTGCTGGAGATGGAGTTGGAGGAGACTGGAGATATACTGGAGGAGGCAGGGAGGAGAGAGGAGGATGAAGACTTCATACCAGAGGCTGTGACAACTTCTTCCTTGCCTGTGGCTAAGAAGAAGAAATACAACACTGAAGATATCACCAACATAGCTCTGGCTAGCTTGAGACATCACACTGCGCTGAGAGAGAGTGCAGAGATTGCCACTGCTGCCTGGATTGATGCTGGTCTTATCACAGAGTTTGACACAGCACTGGTGATTGACCACAACAAGGTGAGGAGGGCTCAGGAGAGACTGACTAAGGAGCTGGTCAAGAAATTTGATGAGATTAGGGAAAATGGCATCACCTGTATCATTGATGGGAAAAGAGATGACACCAAAGTGATGATGGAAGCTGAGGGCAGTAACAGGCAGTTTCCTGGCCTCACTAAGGAAGAACACTACAGAGTATGCAATGAGCCAGGTGGGAAATATTTGTGGCATTTTGTACCAGAGGAAGCTGCAGAGGAGAGAAGTCATGCTGAGGTCATTGCTGATCATCTGGTGAACTGGCCAAGAGAGAGAGAGAGGAGCAGACTAGACCCTTTTGGCCATAGGAGGTGACAGTACTAATGTGAATACTGGCTGGGAGGGAGGAGTAATGCATTATGTGGAGGCCAAGCTTAGCAGGAAGTTGGTGTGGATTGTC
The DNA here is from genome assembly GCA_023014485.1 of Bathynomus jamesi. Taxonomy (NCBI): domain Eukaryota; kingdom Metazoa; phylum Arthropoda; class Malacostraca; order Isopoda; family Cirolanidae; genus Bathynomus; species Bathynomus jamesi. The sequence goes on from JAJOZX010001469.1 coordinate 178,504, forward strand.
TGTGACTTGCACACTGGGGAGCTGAGTCTCAGACACCTGGTGACTGCACTGGATGGCAAGACATTGAGCAACAACAAGTGGTCTGGGCCCCTAGGGAAGGTGTTAGACACTGCCACTGAGCTGGAGATCAACTGAAACTTCACGAGGATCACTGTTAGTCCTCCTCTACCCCATCTCAGTCAGGAGGTAGTCAAGGACCTCAGCACAGGCCAATCATATGGCTACAGAATCATCACTGCCATCAGATTGGGAGAAGTACCTCAGAGGCTAGCTCTCCTGGAGATTGGGCCAGTCTGTCACAGTAGGTGGCTCACCACAGCTCTAAGGTTCTGCAGATTGTGGGTTTCCAAACATGGGCTGAAGGGTAGGAACCTGAACAATCTGAGGATAATTGTGGAATTCATAGTGGGAGTCTACATGCCAAACTGGTTCAACATCAAGTTAAATCACAGCTGGGTGGAGGGTCCCAGGCATGTACTGTACCAGCTGGAGCTGCTCAGAAGTCAGAAGAAGGAGGTGATAGGAATAGTGATGCCTACAGTGAAGAGATCAGCCTGGTATGCACACACTGAGGCTGTGCTCCAGGCCATGCTGTGCAGTGAGGAGGAGAGGAGGGAGGCAGTGAAGAGGATACTGGGAATCAGAGGTGAAGGAGATGAGGACACACAGGTAGGAGACTGCAGTGTCAGACCCAGGAAGACTCCTGACATCAACCCAGATGCCACCAAACTCTCAGAGCTTATTGACTGGAACTCTGGTGTGACTGAGCCTCCTCTGACCTGCTCCCTCACCACTGCTGCAATCAAGGAGTTTCTGGATAGACCAATGGAAGTTCCTGCATGGCCCTCACACACACAGTCAGTAGAGAGGTGTGTAAGGATGACAACTGAAGCAGTACAACATGTTTACTCACAAGAGAGGAGGGAGGCATACATCAGTGGCCAGGTGGCCAGTAGGGAGCTCATGTCTAGGAACAAGAGCAAGGCAGACATGACATCCTTGGCAAAGTTCAAGAAACCTATCTATATTTCTAAGTTTTAATACTGAAATACAATCAAAATGTCTTTAATTGTATGTATGTAAAATGTAGTTATATATGGCATCCTGGCAAAGTTCAAGAAACCTATCTATATTTCTAAGTTTTAATATTGAAATACAATCAAAATGTCTTTAATTGTATGTAATGTATGTAAAATGTAGTTATATACAATAAAAAAAAATACTTGCAAAAATTGCTGATTTTTCGTAAACTTCAACTTCAAATATAAGTAGCTAGGAGTGGTCAAATCTGGATTTTAAAGCCATATTTTGATTTAGCACATAAAAATGCATCATTTGGTCACTAGTAGTCTTTGAAAATCTAAAGATTTCACTTTGCTCCCTAAAATTGACACACCCTAGTACTCTAGTGCATTATACTCAACTAACATATTCTATGATGATAGATTATTACTCAAATGAAAATACAATCTTCCTATGCAATTTAATACAGGTTTTGGATGACTGTTGATGACAGTTCCAGAGTCAGAATACTCAATTTTGCAATTTTTTTAGTACTGGATTGCTGGAATTGGTAAAAAAATCCAGCCTGGATGGGCCAATGTGGTAGATTATGCTCTGGTAATCTGGTCCAGTCCCCAGCCCCCAGTCCCCAGTCCCCAGTCCCCACCACCACCAAAATACTAAAATTAAGCTATAGCTACTACTTATTGATATTAGAGGCTTGAGGAATCATAAGAATCTTATTGCGTACTACTGCTAACTTTATCAGCATTTTGAGCTTGACAAATTTAAGGTGAAAGTTCCTCAATGAATGGTGAAATGTCTAAAGAATTGTCTAAATTTTCTGAATTCCAGATTTGTATAAATTTACTTGGTTATTCAGTAGAAGCTTTTTCTTTGATTAATCTGCAGAGGAGGGAAATAAAATTTAGGTATAACTAATTTTACTACTATGCCTATTTACTAAATTTTTTTCTTGCAGATTAATGAACTTGCACACGTCAATCTTCCTGTTATGCTAATGCCAGACGACTTCAAAGCCTACTCTAAAGTGAAAGTTGACAACCACCTTTTTAATAAGTAAGGGTACTAAGTAAATAGGTATTTGGATCTAGGATGCCAAGAGTATTTGCAAAGATATATTGATTTTAATTTTTTGAAAGATATTGAAAGTTAACTTTAGCTAACATTATCTGTATAAGACTAGATGGTAAATAGACTTTTCAGGAAAAAATAATGTGGACATGATAATTTTAAAAAAGCTAAGCATTAAACTGTGGTATATTTAAGACTCATCTATGATATAATATTTACTCAATAGTTATATAGCCCCTATTTGTAAATTTTACCCATAGGCCTCTTATGTATGGGAATACAAGGTAGGTTCCGTTTACTACATTATCTATTTTACTTCAAAGAAATTCAGGAAAGGGGGGGGGGCTTTGAATCTTTGATATACAGTATATCCAAGTTTCCTCTGTGCTATAATTCCTCCCCCTTAGGTATTCAGGTGAATTAACATTATTTGTATTTACAAATACTGTAGTTAATTCACAAAGATTTCAGGCACTTGTACACATAATGGAACCTATATTATTGACTGATTTCATGTGATTATGGCCATTATACAATTTAATTTTCAGTTCATGTTATGGAGCATGTAGTTAATTTTTTCCTTTCAATCTCAAGAACCATCTATAAGTTGATTTCATAGGCTTAATTTGGTAATCTGTTGGTAAAATTATTAAATTGTATCACAATTAGGCCATAAAAAAGAACAATAACAAAAAGTACTGTACACAACTTAAGCACTAAGTATTAACTGAAGGTTTTTGTTTTTTTTCCCTAGAGAAAATCTTCCATCACATTTTAAGGTCAAAGAATATTGTCCAACTGTATTTAGAAATTTAAGGGAAAGATTTGGAATTGATGACTTTGAGTTCAGAGAGTCGCTTACCAGGTAAAGTTTAAGTGGTTTATTATAATTTTAAGGAAGGCAGAATAAATAAGTCACAGTAAAATATGCTTAGAAAGCAGTAACTTTTTCATGATTACTGGAAAGAATGCTGAAGACCTATCCACAATTACAGTTTCTGATGTTCCTTTAGGAACTTCCATAAACATAGTCTTATATTCAGCAATCTGTTTTCATCTGTGTAAGTCATTAATACAGTGTCCTAACTCCATTAACAGTTTTGTCTATATTCATGTAATAATAATAATATAGGTGGTTACTTATTTTTGGTCCTCAAAATGAATTGCTGGCTAAATCTTTGTACTGTATAGTTAAAATGATACCTATAGCAAAACCTATCTATATCTAGTTATTCTGCTCTCAATTGTAATACTGTAGATACAGTAAATAATTTCACACAAAAACCAGTGAGATTTCAACATTTACTTTCAAGGTTATGAACCATTTAGATTTTAAATGTTGTTTTATGACTTGATCCGCTGGCTTTTAATGCGAGTCTCAAAATTTTGATGGCTATGGTATTTTTATAAATTTATGGAACCTAACTTTTCCTCAATTTCACAAAAAGTATGAAATTTTGTACAAGCATGGTGTAACTATCTATGGATAGGATTTGGTTAGTCTTTTGTATCACTTGAATGTCTATCCAAAATTTGTTTATCTAGGTTCGCGTTTTAACATGTAAATAATTTCATACAAAATTTGAATGGAAATTTTTAAGCCAGTGAGGTCATAACATTTATTTTGAGTTCACAAGCCACTTACATTGAGTGTAGCTTCACAAATTTAGACTCACTGGCTTCAGATGTGAAGCTAAAAAATTTTGATGACTGTGGTATTTTCATAAATATATAGTCTCACTGGCTTTTCATTGATTTCACAAAAGTGTATGAAACTATAAACATGGCCTAACAAGATATAGGTAGGCTTTGGTCCATCTGTAAAATGTTAAAATTTTAACCAGTGATGTTTCTGAAAACTAAAAAGTAAGATTTGTCCCATGAAGAGTATTTGTTAATTTTATAATTTCCACTTTCAAAAAATATAACTTGTACAAGACTTTTTATATAATACATGTACCTCAAATTGTTTTGACTAAAGAGGTTGAAATTATTCAGATCTACATCTTGAAAGTGAAGATTAGCTAAGCCTTGTTAGGAAAACCATATTTTATATTCTAGACTCTAGACTCTAGACTCTAGACTTGAGCATGACATTCTGACAGACTAGGTTATACAGCATATTTTTAACTAGCCTGAAAACTGGATGTAGATCACTGTAACATAATTGAGAAAACTGTATATTAAAAGTGCTTAAAAGTGCATAAAGTGTTTTATTCTACATGTACATATTCTTCCCTAGATCACAGCCAGTTAAGATGGAGTCTCCTGGTCGCAGTAATGCAAAATTTTATATGACTAGTGATAAAATGTACATATTAAAAACACTGTTGAGTGATGAAGTTGAACAAATGCACTCTTTACTCAAGGAGTATCACCCTGTAAGTTAAAAATAGATAGATAGAAACTTAAGTTAATTCTGCTTAGAATTCTGATAAATTGAAAATCAGCTAAGATTTTGGTTTAGAAGTGATTACATTTTGTAATGTATAATGTAATTTATGATTTTATACTTCAGTTAGGTACCCTATAACACGAGTAGTCTGTTTGTTTTGTCTTAACCACAATTACTTTTAACTCTGTAGGCCTAGTTTGAAAATGCTTTTCATATTAATAAGTTTTTATTAACTTGTGATAAATTTTCAAAATTGGTTATGTATGCTGGTTACGCTTTGTAACTTAGACCAGTAATATAAGTATGAAAGGATTAGGTTTGAGTCAGTTATTTTTCCTTAGAGAGAGAGAGAGAGAAATGCAAATATTATGAATTGGTCTTTAATATCATACATTGAACTCTGTTACAGTATGTTGTTGAACGGCATGGCAAAACACTGTTACCCCAGTATCTCTCCATGTGTCGACTGACTGTTGATAGTGTAGAAACTTATTGTGTTGTAATGCGAAATGTTCTGTCTACTCACTTACCAATTCATAAGTAAGATCACTGAACTTTATTTGTGAAAGTATAGTTTTTAGTCTAGTTCAATAATTAAAATAATTTTAAAAAATTTTCAAGAAGGTAAAATTATTGCTGGGGTTGAAAGTATCATCTTTGAGGAACATTCACCAAAACATAGTAAATTTTTAAAATTTACAACTCCTTTTCAAATTCACAACTCCTTTTTATTAAAACAAACTTAGTCATTAAGGAATGCTACTTGAAGATTTATAGTGATCCATGCCATGACCTATTCACCATTCACTATGCTTTTTATACTTTTGCATTTGTTATAATTGTTCAGCCCAGTGGTTCCCAATCCTTTTAGGGCAAGTGCCATCTAGAAAATATGCTCTGTAATGGCATATTAACCGAGGAAGGGTAAGATAACGTCCAAATGTCCTGTATCCCCAGAAAGTGGAGGTTAGGGGCCCGAGCCCGAGCTACTTTAGTCAAAGTCAATTAATTGGGGTGGCCGCCTCGCTGCTGCTGCCGCCGCCGCGTAAAATACAGAGAAAACAACCGCCCAGTTCTGTGCAGCACTGGGCTTCGAACTCACGACTCAAAGGAGTCTCGGCACTGCCAAGCAGCGCCCTAACTGATCGTGTCACGACAACCTACTTAGACAAACAGGATCAACATTGGAAATAAGATAGCATCCCAATATCAAAGATAAAGTATTACCTTTCATGAAAAAGTGAGACTAAAGTCCCCATTTATGTATCTTACACAAATTGCTTTCATTCCTCTCTTGTTTGTTGATAATTTTTGTTCCACATTTATATCAACTCCATGTTTATTCACAGTTACTAATTACATACTATCTTTTGCGTTAAAATTGTACACATCCTCTACTCCACATATGTGTGGTCATTAGTATACAACATTTATAAATTTTTTTGTTATTCTCTCCATATGCATTTTTAACATTTGATGACTTTTTCACTCCACACCTTTCCTGAATATTCTCATTTTTCATTTGTTTAATCCATTTTACAGCAATCAGGCTTCTGAAATTATTAATATTGGCTGCTTTCACTTTTAAAAACAAGCAATCGAGTCAAACCACGGCAGTGTTGGCACTAGTACACTTCCATGTCAACCTTTCAATGCTTCTACATTCAAGCATCTTACCAGGGCCTTTATTGCGCCCATAACTCACGTACCCTGCTTCACTGTTTCCATCGTCTGTATTCTTGCCCCGCTTGTCGATAAAACACCCCAAATATTTAAGTTATTTCACAACCTCTATTCACCACAATATTACATGGCGACTGATTCTCTCAACCACAAAAACCTTGCTTTCATTTACATTCACTCAATAATCTTTAACGCACATTAACTAGTAACCTTGTTGACATCACACAACCCTGTCCTTTTGTGATGTAACTTTTTTCACCTCACCCATTAAAAACAACGACTTTCGAGTACCACAACTGGTTCGCGTATTACCGGTTGGGAACCGCTGGCTTAGCGTAAGAGTTTGGCTGTAATACTTTCGTTTTAGGTGAAACATTATTACATGTGACTGGATTTTTCTTTTTATAAAAGAAAATACGACTTAAAAGGCTCAACCGTAGACCGTGAAGCTTCTACCAAAGAATTAGAGAAAAACCTTCCCACATACAAGGACAATGACTTCATGAAAAACGGAACTAAAATTTACATCGGAGACAATGCAAAACGGCAGTTGAGGGAGACATTGACAGCTGATGTTGAGGTACTGTAATAATTTAATGAAATTTACATTACTGGGAAGAATACTTTTTACTTCACGCCGTATCGTTTAATTAATACATTTTCAAATTTGTTTTTATTATTATTATTTAATTGTTAATAATTTATTTCAATGTCATTTTATAAACTTGGATGAAGTATTTTAAATTTTCTGGAAACGAAAATAAACGTAGGTTCACTTTCAGCATAAATTTGCCTTTTTATACGATGCTTCGTTATTCTCAGAAATATTATTCTCCTTTTCTAGTTTTTAATGCGACTGAACTTGATGGATTATTCTCTTTTGCTGGCAATTCACGATATGAATAAGGCTGAAGAGGAAGGCATCCAGCAAGACTCTGAAGATGATGTGATAGAGGTGAGGAAAGAGATCTCGGATCTCCGGGTTCCAGGTGTCGAAGAGTCAAATGGAAAGGCGTTATTAAATAACCCTCTTGAAGTTCTTTATATTTATAGAATTATTTGTTCATTCATTGACAAACAATTTAAGATTTTTGTTGCGTGTATGATGATATTAGGTAGAAAAAGTAAATGGTTTTCTTTCTTTTTTTAGCAAGAAGAGGAAGATGAGACGTGTGCTGTGCCCACTCCCCCCGACTCACCCCAAACCGCCGCGAGAGACAGAGCCGCCTCTAACGGGGCTATCAATCCAGAAGTGGAAATCTATGCCATTGAAAGCTACGAAAGTAAGTCATTTTACCCGTAGAGGTTTGCTTTTGCATTTTGAGATTTTATTTCAAGGAATCGCTGTTTCCCAATCTTCTTCATGTTCAAAAAGGTTTCCATTTCTTACTATCATTTCATTTATCTTTTTTTTATTCTAAACACTTTTTTCGTGGTCGTTGTAAACTTTGGTGTAAGTAAAGTGTACTAAATATTTCGTGTACCCATTTCCCATTTTCTGAAGCGGTATTCAGTGTAAAGTTACTGCGCAAATTGCGGGTTAATCCAAAAAGGTGTTCCTAGAAATAACTTGCTACGTAAATATGTTTTGGGACACCTTTTTTTTTATCACCCTGTATTTTAAAAAAATCGAAGATAACGTGTTTACCATTTACGCTTTTTTGTTTGAGGCGAGATTCTTTAACTCAATTTTTTTATGTATTGGTTAAAAGTGAAGTGTAGGAATTTTAAAATGCGTATAAAACCCCATTTTTACATTCTCCATGGGGTAGGCACGACGCTTTAACTCGGGACCGGAAACACGCAAATCATTTAAACACACAAGGATACATAGGGATTACCACCGAGAATAAGGTACCATCCCAACCTCAGGGATTCAGTGTCATATTTCGCAACAAGATTGGGGATATACCTCGAGTTATACGTCAGGTGAAACCATCGTCTCCATTTACGCAACTCGCGAACCTCTCCCATTCCTCTCTCTTCCTCATTAACTCTCGTGAAGTTGTGCCAAATTTATATGAACTCCACATTTATTCACATACATATTATATCCATCTTCCTTCCCAAGTGTTCATATTCTTCATTTTACCATTCGTTTATCATTATTCTTGCCTTCTTTATACAATTCATTGTAACTCCATTCATCACTACTACGCCGCCAAGTTTATAATATTCTTTCCCACACACCCTCCTTTGCTTTCACTACACTCTTAATTCTATCCTTCCACCTTACAGTCACCTTTTCGATTTACATTAGTTCATATTTTTAGATTTAATGAAAGTAATTTTTTTAAACTCTCAGTGAAATTCTGAATAAATACACTTTGATTTAGTTCATTATATTGTAAAACAAGGGTTGCCAAATTTGTTCCTGTAGTCGACTCTACATGTACCTCGCGGTCCAATAGAACATATACAAAGTCAGTGATATTGTAACTTATTTACAATTAAAGGATTGGTCAGAGATGCCGCAGTTTATAGAAAATGTGAAATACAGTCTAATTTGTATACAAAATGTGAACAATTTAAATTTTTTTCCAAAAAATAATTTATTTTCATTTATTACCTCAATTCAACTGCAAATTTTTAAGAAAGTGTCAATATGCGGCTCGATACTCGGGGCCCTTCACGAGTAAAACTTTGATGATAATCCCTGTTTAAAGCCTTATTGAACAGTGGTAGAAGAAAATCTGAAGAGGAGGAGATGGCATTGGGATGCCCTGAGCCAGAAAAAGGTTGCTCTAATCTGTTTTGAAAAAATGAAGCGTTATTTTCAGTTGTCATTAAATTCCAAATTCTTTGGGTAAAGTCTTATTTTTTTTTTATTAGTGTCCCCTCTTATTTCAGACGCTCCTCAGCGCGAGATTTACTTCATGGCTTTGATCGATGTATTGACGCATTACGGAGTCAAAAAGCAAGCGGCAAAGGCCGCCAAGACGGTGAAGTACGGCTCCAACGCGGACGGAATTTCCACCGTGGAACCCGACCAGTACGGAAGGAGATTCTTAGATTTCATGAATCAAGCAATCGTTTAATACGAGAAAAGTTATATTTTTTTCGTAAGTTTCATTTTTTGTGGAAACGGAATTTTTTTCCCCTCATCCTTCTCTTTCATTCCCCTTACGAAATAATTTTGTTTTTGTACAGAAAGTGTTTTGGAGACACTTCACTGGTTTCCTAATTTTATTTTAATGATTTCTATGTCCAATTCAATTGTATTAACAAATTCTTTTCATTGCATAAAGTATGACGTGTATTATTTTTCGTTCATCTCTCTGGATCTCATAAATAACCTTTTACCATTCGCTCGCATTGTGTTAATAATAATAGTGGTATTAATAATTTTGAACCACATAAAATAGGTCTATAAGGAATCTATAACAATAATACCTTTTTCAATGATGTGGTTATACAACTATGTATTTAGTATGTGTGCTGAATTGGCAAGCTGTTTAGGCCTGTAGGAAGCACTAAACCAGGCTCGCTAAAGGTTTAATTAATAATTAATAATAATAACTTGCCTCATTTCACGTGTGATAGATCTTAAAAGAACTTTGAACAATGCTCATAATTAGAAGCTGATTTAGAATAGAATTATGAATTTGTAAAATATCCTGATTGGCTTTTATATTACTGTACTATATAGGCCCTACACTGTGTATATTCAAAGTACACATTGTCCTATTCCTTAGCAGTTAGTAAGGCTTTAAGTATTTATTAATACACACCTGTACAAGGTTTATTTGTGTGGCATTCAGTGTTTAAGATTAGGATAAGAAGTCCCTTCGAAGATGTTTTCTGAAAGTGTTTTTATAAGGCTTGGCGGCGATAGTCTCGAATGAGGCTCTCCGGCGTACTGCAAGGACGTATTTTAGAACTTCCAAGTAATTACTAGAGAAGTGACCTTGCTAGATTAAATTTAAGTAAATGTGTCTTAGTAGAAATCTAGTTTTTGAATTAACTGCGTGACATTGGAAAGGAACAGTAATTTTCTACAATCTTAGGAAATAAAAAATGCAAAAATTCGGTGAAATTATTTTTTTTTTATCTTTATTTAAAATAAAAATTATTTATATAGAATTAAATATGAAATTTAATTGTTTAAAGAGTTGTATATTCTTTTTCCCGTATTTTTGTTATGTCAGGGATGTATTTTTAATTAAGAGAGATTTGATGGTGTACACGAGAAGATTTGAGATCTTTTAGTTTTAAGAGAGAAAATGACCAACATAAATGTAGTCGCGAGACTACCTGATTCGTTTCATGTTAAAAGGACTGTAAAGATATGAATATGCAATAGGTTAAAGTATTCCTTTTGTTCATTGTTAATTGGTGTTAAATAAACTTGCGAACTTACTTACCCTTCCTAAAATCTTGGGTTAACCTGCTTCCTCCGTGAGAAGAATTTTTGGCTTAAAATTTTGATGTGGGTTTTGGTTTACTACACTTATTAGTACTATTATTAGTACTGTTATTAGTACTATTAAGTGTTAGTGGTTTGTTATATTACAGTGGTGACTTTTGGTGGTATTTTTATGAATTATTTTAAGTTCGAAGGAGGTTCTCAGTCTCAAATTTCTTTCTACATACACCTTAAATCAGTTGCTATGGTAACAAAATTGTCAATTCAGATAATGGGAAAATAACGTTAGTGAAAGTCATAGTGTAGCAATAGTTTAGATGGATTTTATTTATTTTGTTTTTAACTCCTTTCATTGAAAGGACTCGGTTGGGAAGGTCGCTTGTGTTTAATACAATTCCCATCACTTGCTTTAGCTTAGTGGAATTTAGGATTTTGTGTGTGTGTGTATATATATATATATATATATATATATATATATATATATTATATATATAAAATGTTTTTATATGTTCTAAAATAGGATGCTATTCTAAACAGTAGTTCTTGATTGGTTTAAAGTAAACAGTCGGGGTGTTATTTGTTATTCAGTTGAGCTTAACCTCTTTTATGATTATAATAGGTTAATCCGATAATTTATTTAACCCTTCCAATCATTTATTAAAGCGTGTTTGAGGCTCTAATTCAGTCCAGTTAGATGAAGTGCCATCAGTATTGTGTTCGGTTCATAACCATCTATATAATTTCTTTAAGAGTGAACTTCGTATTGTCACCATTTTGACGCTTTCGACGTATATTTGCTGCCATATTCTGTTAATTCTTCGCATTGGTTTTTTGGTTTGGTTTTAGCATAATAGCAGCATCGCCCTTTACCAGTTTTTTTGTTTTAAGTTGCAGAAAGCTTGAGTTAAGTATGTGAATACATTTTAAGTGCAATAACTCCACATTTCAGTAAGTTGGGATGGAATAATGTAATGAAATGGAGCATGGCGAAATAGTATAAATATTGGCATCGCTTGAACGAACCTTGTTTTGACGGGGAGGGGGCGGCGGTCTGGATGGCGTGATCGGTTGGAGCGATGACTGACCACGAAACACGGGCTCGAGTCCCACTAGCTCCTATTCTGTTGCCTTTTCCATTGTCATGACTTCTTTTTTATTATTATAACTGAAAAGTTATTTTACCCGAAGTGTCGCTTTGCATTTATCGAAATTTTAAGCATGAAGAGTTAGGTTTTTTTTAATATACAGACCTTTGACTCGCCCTGTATAAATAAGTTAAATAACTTCATTTATGACCCTTTTTAAGTGGTTAAAGTAGCAATAAAGGGACTAATTAATTATTTATCTCTCAATCTGTGGTTGAGTTTTAACATCCACGAAACAGCTATGTACTTTTCCCCTCGGAAGTTTTGTGAAAAATGGTGATTTTGATGATTTTAACACTATGATGAATTTCAAAAAATTTTTTTACAAAATCTTTTTCCTTTTATCTATCGCCCTTCCTGTCCTCTTTTTTTTATTATTTGTATTTTTTTATTTTATTTTTTTTTGTGTAATTTATTTTAATATTAATGCTGTGTTCGTTTTGCAGGGTAACCCATAAGTCACGTTACTTACTCCAATGTTTTATATATATATTATATATCAAGGGTAAAGGGACTTAGGTAATACCTTGTACTTGAATCCAGTTAAAGCGGGTAATATTTTTTTCTTTAGCCTAATTTGAATCAAATTGAAATTTAAAAACTTTTTAACAAAAACTAAGTTCACGTTTTTAAAACGAGTATTTTATTATTTTGGTGCTAATTTTTAACTCCTTTATTTATGAGTGTGGTGTAATAATACTCTCTTAAAATTATGAAGTTCGAGGCGAAGATAAAAAATCACCTTTTTTGTACAAGATCTGTATTTCATTTTATTCCAACGCTGTCGCATTTGTTTGTTGTATCGTAATACCGATGTTCATTTACTGTTTGTAAAAACGTTTGTGTTTTATTACACACTGATGATGGAAATCACTAGAGAGAATTCTTAGAAATAATTTTTAATCGTAGCTCTAATTTTAGACCTATGCAATTTCCCAGCGTCGTCGTTCGAGCGACTGCAATTTAAGAATGTGAGAGAGAGATTTCCTAAAAATATTTATTAGTTAAAAGGTGCATACATCTTTCCTTACACTGGTTTTATTCATCTTTGGTTTGGAATTTTCGGTTTTATGAGGATTTCTAAGCGTTTAGCAAATTATGTAGATTCCTAAGATTTGATTTGTGAAAGTTTTTTTTGTATATACTGGTTTTTAATCATTTTGTTAAATATAATTTTAAGGACGTTTACTATTGATTTATTTTGAAATTAGAATTATTCATGTATTGGGGAATCTTTGTCTGTAAATCCCGGTTAGTGGGACTATTTGGATCCCTAGTCGTAAGTTATTATAAAGGGATAGGTCAGGGTTGGTTTTACGTTACCTATCCCCTTTGGACCCCCCCCCCCCCCCCCCCCTCTTTCTGTCCATCTCGTTTCTACGTATTTATTTCATAATAATAACTGGGAATATAAACGTGATTTTTCTCTAAAGATTTCAAAAGCAATTGCCTTCCGACAATGTATTAAGATTGATTTAAACCTAAGTCTGTTACAATGTATTAAGATTGATTTAACCCTAAGTCTGTTAGAAGTTCATCAGGTTCAGAATTGAGCTATTTGGGTTCAAAGATTCAGATCCAAAAGTCTGATTTCAAGCGAGTTGAAAGTAATGGTAACCCTGAAGTTTAGAAGTAAATCTGAGCGTGTGGGCAGTGAATGGTAATGATTGAAAGAAAAAATATAAATACTGCATGAAACAACAACAACAACAAAGTAAATAATGGTACTAAATGTAGAGAGAATGTGTATAGCTATTTATAATTCTGCCAAATAATTCTGAAAAGGAGTATTTTGAGAATGTTACGAAAAATGCTATTATTGATTAAAATCTAAAGCATCGAAAATAGATGAAAGATGATCAGAATTAGCCTGGTTTGGTAAGAAATTTGCATTGTTGCAAGCCAACTGTAGGTCCAAGCGAACTCTTCCATTAGTTTTTAATTGGACATTCTCATAAGTGTAAACTTTACAACAGTACCATGGAATTTAACACCACTCAAAAGGATAAATGCCATTCGATACTGTTGATAAATTATTTGATGTTTTAATATTAGACTTTTAAAAAAAATTATTTTTCTTATGAAATAATAGAGGTCCGGTGTTAGTGTCTCCAAGAAACTGATACAATGAGAAACGGACATAGAATAGGATGTTACGTCTGTTTAACCCTGAAGTTGACTAGGTAGGAAAATCTTAATTTGATCATGAACCCCTTCGACGCTCGAGCTTGGCAGGGCCGGCTCAAGGTACCGGCAACTCGGGCAGTTGCCCGGGGCGCCACGTCATGTGTTTGGGATCTTCCAAATACAAGGCGAAAAATCTAAAAAATAAATAAATAAATAAATAAATAAATAAAATGAAATAAAAGTCAAATGTGAAAATTTCCTGATGTGGAGTAAAATTTTCAGGGATTATAACATTATATTAGCCAATACCATTAGAGACTACCAGTAAAGCTAAGGTCAGTTTGGCCCGACATGGGATGACATGTCACATGGGTTGATGTGGCCGCGTAGGTGAGCGTTGAGCACAAATTTTGTTTTTTTCTGTTTAAGGTGCTTCAACCGTACTGGATTATTGACACCAGAGCACAAATTACATACGCCTGGCAGCGCTGCCATCCTATGATATCTCATCAGTGTTGCCACTTTGTGGAATTTTTACATTTTTTTGTGGATTTACCTCAGACAAAAGTGGCAACACTGTGTGTCATATTTTCATACATGGTTCCATTTTGAGAATGTTTAGTTGTACTTTGAGTGAATATCGTTAATTGTAATAAACTCTCTATTCCTACATTTGTAGTTTTTTTCATTGTGAAAAATTTAAAATTATACTTGTAAGGGCGCCGAAGTTCAGCTTTCCCGGGGCGCCAGCAACCCTAGGGCCGTCCCTGGAGCTTGGTCGAGATCGGCGGCAATCACGGGGGTTCTCCATTCAGGAATGGTTTCTTTAATGTTCTGTCGACTGATGCTTTTGATAAGTGCTCGTGGCATTAGTACCACTGATATGAAGTTTTTGAAGAAGGGTTTTTAGCTGGATTTGGTGCAGAAGTGACGCCTGTGGAAGATATATCGGTTAAACTTTGAGATGGTCGGTATTTAAAAACTATTCACTGTGTGATTAGGTTAACGATCGAAATAACGAAGTTGTGTGAATAGATGGGCAGATATTCTGATGCTGTAACTGCATACGAGAGAAGTTTTACGACACACTGCATAATTAAGTGTGGTTGATGTCGATTGACAAAGTTGTAGGATTGACTGACAGTTTATTTGTGATGTGATTTCGTTAACTACGCTTTGTTTCATGAATATCAGTACACTAGTTCACCACAGAGAGCTGAGAGCGTATGTACTTTGTGGCGAGTTTGGAATGTTTATAAACGTTGATACGGAAACGGTGGATTGTACAAATTCGAGAGAGTAGCTAGAAAATGGTGAATGTAATTCTCTGAAAGATTAACTTCTAAATTAAAAAGTAAAAAAGAAGGGATTATAAAATGGAACTGGAATGTCGTCCTCCCAACATCGTAGGAGAGGAATAAAGAAAAATTGTTATAGTTATGGATATGAGGTTGTGGAAAGGAAATAATGATTTGAAAAAAAGGCTGAAAGATGAAGTGTACACAGTGGAATAAATTGTTGCTGTTGTTGCTGAAATATAAACACCGTTTTGTAACTCTAATACTAAGCAAAGAACTCAGTAGTTTTTATGTTGTCCATTGACAAAATAAGTTTAGTTTTAAGAGCAATCTGAATTCTCTGTCTATTCCAAGTAGACATTACGGATTCTTAAGTTTCTAAATTATAGTTAGAGGTACACTGTTCATTCAAAAAGTCCTGTTATGAAACTTTTTTTTTTTTTTTTTTTAAACCAATATTTATCGGTAAGAAATATGAAATTTCACAACAAAGCTTTTTGAATCGACTGTACATGTCATGCAATTTGTATTTAGCCACTATATATGAAGTAGCTTCGTTTTTATAATAGCTTTCGGCTAGCGAACCACAAAATATTTAATCTTACAGCCAAGTATTATTAAACGTAGACCTATAAATGCAGCATGCTTAGTGAAATTCCAGACCGTCTCAGTGCGAGGCTACTGTTACGTACTGTAGTTAATTTAGTTTGGCTATCACACTTATCACACTGAGGGACAAATTTGTTTTGACTTCAATGAAATGAAACCAAATAATAATAATAAATTACACGGGGTCCCCCTTATTCGTCTATGATGTCTTGTTTTCTTTGCTTAGTGTGAAAATACAGTATAAGATAGCATGGACAGGAAGTAGTTTTTATACAAGGGAATGATTGTTTGTTGTTATCCTTTGGTCTTATTGACGAATCACTGAAGGTGTCATCCCGACGACCTCCTCCATCTCATCCAGTAAAAAATAGAAGTTTGTAGTACTTGTTTTCACCTCGTTTAATATACGATATATTGGTGTATTATAATTGTTTTAATGTATTACAAACAAACAAATTCATCATTTACTCTATTTTATTTAATAAGATTTAATTTTTTTAATTAAGGTCTTGCATTTGTTTCATAGTTTGCAGTTATTGTTCAATCATTCGTTTAAAGGCAAGAACAAAGAGGTTATTTACGCTTTTCTTGTCAGTTTATGAAATTGTTTCATCACCTTCCTTTAAATGATTTAATGATTTTTGAGCTGTGATCGGGTTCCCCCCCCCCCCCCCCCCCCCCCCCCTGTTTGTAAACATCCTAGTTTTATTTTGTATGTTAAATGTAACGCTTAGGATAATAATAATGATGATGATGATAATAATAATAATAATAATAATAAAACCTGGAAGCAATTTTTCTTTCATTTGTCCATAGAATTCAATTTGATAGGAAGTGTGATGTTTTGAGGCTCTGTCCTGTTACCCACTCTCTCCCTTTTATTTTTTAATCATCTTTTAAGTCGCTCTTCTTGTCCTGTTCCACCCTTCATTTTTCCACCCGCTTTACAAAGGATCAGTCACTCCATGCTTCGTGTGAGGCGGCAATGGTGCACCTAACTTCTGATCTTTCCACTATCTCTGATTGGGAAGAGAAAACCTTGTGACTTTGAATGCCTCAAGAACTCAATTCCTTCATCTGTTACTCGTCACAGTTCTTCCACACGACTATCTCTTTAATTTCAACAATACACAACTCAATCCTTCTCTTAACATTCTTGGTGCTTCCTTTTATCATGATGCTTCCTGTGAAGATAACATATACTCTCTAAAACAGCTTCTAAGAGGTTAGGTGTGCGGTACCGGTTCCGCAGTTTCTTCACATCCTACTTTGTTGTTGTCTATGTATAGGGGTCTTGTCCGCCACTGTGTGGAGTACGCTTCTTATGTGTGGGATGGTTCAACCCCAGCTTTATTTGACCAGATGCAATCAAAGATTTTTCGTCTCATCAATTCCCCGCCTCTTACTGACTGTCTTCAATCACACTCTTCGTCGCAATATTGCCTCTCTCTCTCTCTTTACTATCGCTTTTTTAACGGATATTGCTCTTCTTAACTCTCCAGCTGCATGCCCCTCCTTTAAGGGGAGCAAGCAGGTGACGCAAGGGTTAATCGTATTCTTCATCTACTGAACCAATCAACTCTAGAATAACCTTCCTCAATTCATCTTTCCCCCCCGTCTCTGACCTCCAATCTTTCAAACTCACAGTGTCCAGGCATCGAAAATTCTGTACTTTGATTTCGGCTCTCTGTTGGGAGAGCATTTTGCGGACATTCGTCCTTGGCCCCCCTTCCTTCAAAAAAAAAAAAGCAAAGGTCATGCGACGGAGGGGACCTAAACTTCACGCGCGTTTTGATAGGAAGAAAAGAAACTACATAATTACAAAATAATTTTAATTGAATGAACAAATTGTCGCGAATTCGCTTTGAAGTATTGACAGATGAGGTTACGCTGATATCGTGCGTAAATTTACTTAAAAAATTTGATTTCATTTTTGATTGTGAGATCGAGCGACTCCATACCATCCGCTATTGGAGGAGATTTAACTACAGTCGAATATTACAGTTATGATTTAAGTTAATTTTAGATACAGCATAAAGAACAAATTGATTTAATTTAAACGGCGTTAGTATATATATATATATGATTAAGAATAATTAATTAAAACAAAATTTCAAAGTATATATATATATAAAATGCCTTCCTGGCTTTTTAAAAGAGTCAAGTAGAGCTTTGATTTTTCAAATTTCAACTTGACAATAGAACTTGGCTTTGTAGTCATTTTGAATGCATGAAATAACAAATTATTTTATAAAAATATATTTCGACTCCAAAGGTTTGCTATAAGCGATGTATTCATTATTATTATTATTAATATAGGTTATATATAATATATAGTTTGTGATAAGATGTTATAAAAAGTTTATATTGAATATTTTAATTTAAATTAAGAGAGATTTAATGCAAAATTAGCGACTTTTATTAATATTACATACTAAAATTACTTAGAAAATTTGTCTATGTAACATTTGGGTAACAATAAAATAACAGCGAAGTCAACAATAAATTATATAAATATGAGATCACAGATAAATGTATAAGAAATTATGATGTATGTAAATAATTTTAGAAAAGTATTGTAGGATTTACATATTCTTTAATACTAATTCATGATCACCATTAAATTAGGGTTCAGGAAGTTGTGAGGCATTTGGACGTTGCAAAAAGTAGGACATCGCAACTGCAAATGAGAAACAGTTTTTGATGTAATTCTAATAATGTTGGGGTTTGATTAACTGCTTCCGTTTTATGACCGAGGAGATCTACTCGCCTTTTGTGGGATCCGAACTACTACTACTACTACTACTACTACTACTACTACTATACTCCAGCAGAAAGACCCAGGGATGCGCCTTAATCGCCTAAATCTGAAGTCGGATCCGAGAATCGAATCTTGGACCATCAGTTTAAGAGCCCGGCGCTTCTAGGCCCCCCTGACGAATATTCTTCATGCAAAATGAGAAGTAAAAATATGAGAACCTATAAATATCAAAAGTAGAGGATACTGAAAACCAAAATGAAAGGAGAGGATCCTTTGAAAGAAGCCTCTTCTTGGTTTCAGGTTTTAAGACATGTTAACAGAAATGCAAAGAGTGTAGCGAGTCGTGAGCGGGAAAAGGAAATTTTAAATCATAAAATAATATACTCGCCTTTCAAACACCAACAAAAACCAGTGACCTCGTAAAATAAGTCTCTAGTGAAATGAAAGACAAAAAATTTTCATTGTGCAGTAAAGACACTGATATTGAAAGATGGAGGGAACGGTAATCCACGCGAATTCCCATTCTTATGAATGAATTCTTACTTCGAATTGCATAACATACATGAGATAGATCGCCGAGGAGAGTGAACGTGTTTTTAAACCAAGAACAACATAAAAATATTAGAAAAAGAAAATAAGTTTTATGTAAAGGAATTTTAAGAGAGGTTCATGGAAATTAACATAAATAAAAATTGGAACACAAAGAAGGAGATCATTATGGACAGTCAAACGCAAGTATGGTAGTTGTAGGTACTACGCTTAACCGTGGAGGCTGGAAACGTTTTGAGCAACAGGAACAATGGGTTCTCACTTTACATATAGGCCTAAATAGGGATCAGAAGACTAGAACGTCTCAGAAACCCTGATGATGTGAAGAACAGAATCGAGGGGTAAGGGAAGAGCGATGGTGCTGGATCTTACTATCACCCCTTAGAAATTTATACCAAACTAACTTGATATTTTCTGATCCTTATCACAAGAAGTTTCGATCCGTTCCAAGAGAAGACACTTCGAGAAAATGATAAAACAAAAAAGACTCCAGACTGTCTTTCCTTATTACGTTAAAAAAGACATCAAACTGGGGTCCATGGGAAGAAGACCCTTTTCATCTAGTCCAGTAATATCCCAGATAATCTAGTAGTAGAAAATCAAAATCTGAAATGATTCCTCAAATGGTAGTACAAACTACCAACATACATAAACGGCAGCC
This sequence comes from Bathynomus jamesi, assembly GCA_023014485.1. Taxonomy (NCBI): domain Eukaryota; kingdom Metazoa; phylum Arthropoda; class Malacostraca; order Isopoda; family Cirolanidae; genus Bathynomus; species Bathynomus jamesi. The sequence goes on from JAJOZX010001469.1 coordinate 198,195, forward strand.
ATTTTCTGGTAGTGACAGACGGACTTATAAAAATAGTGTGATCAGCTCTTGGAAGAGACGTAAGATATCTTAATGTAAACGAGAGATTCGATGGAAATACAAAACGTATGAGAACCTAATTTAGAGGAAGAAGGAGTTAAAATGTTATACAGATACTAGAATAATATAATATGGATTATCAAGGCTCAGACTTGAAGATTGTCAACGAATAGAGATAGTGAAGGCACTATGCGTAAAGCCCTTTCCAGTCAGCTTTCAGGAAAAAAGAGACAAAGTTCCATGCGAAATCAATGATGAAAATGATTTAATCGAAAGCAAATAGTGAATCATGGAATAAATTACGTCATCAGTTTCAGGTGTTGCATTGGAACAAGTTGTAAAAAATAACTTGCATATAATGAGATATATTATAAATTTCATTATACTGTTTATCAAATTCAAAGGGTTACGACTTGAAGTAACGATGGACGAGTTACAAATCAGGCGAGTACGCTGAAAATCATTAAAGCAATCCTAAGAGGATGTCGAGTGAATTAATAATGAAAAAGGCAACTTCATTTCCAAAAATGGACAATAGTTTCAAGCAGAAAAACTAAAGTTTGCAAACTGGAGTGCCAAAGAGAGGACACGCAAGACAGGATTCCAAAGAAGACTTGTGGGCATCATCAGAGCTATGAAGCAAGCGAATGCAAAATATCGGAATGATTTAAGTTCAGCTGCTCTGTATGTACTCACCCTTTACTGACTAGTATGAAGAATTTTACTTAAGTTTACCCTGTATCTCGATGTAATTCAAGAATTCTAGCTGAGGTGCCCACGTACGAATTATGAATTATTTCCATGAAGATATTCGAATGCCCACGTACGAATTATGAATTATTTCCATGAAGATATTCGAATGCCCAAAGAAATTTTACTGAACCTAACCAGTTTCGTATGCATAGTAATTCCGTTCGTACTCATTATGAAGGTCTCGTCAAATGATAGGTAATGTTCAGTTTGATTACAATTAACTCCATTTAGGTCTGACTTAAAGTAAGTTTCCTGCCTATTTACCTCAGCGTTCCTGTGTAAACACACAAACACACACACTAAAAGTAAATGGACACTCTTATAGAGTTCAATAACGTAACAAGGCAATAATAAAACAATGCGTACTGACCAGTAACTGGAGCTTCGTCCTCCATAAAAATGCTGATTTGGGGAGATGTTTCGCCATTGGCATAAATGGGACGAGGAGAGAGGGAGGAGATTCCTCCCATTTATGGCATCGGCGTGATGTCTTCACAAACCAGATTTTTATGAAGAGCGACACTCCATCCCACATTGCTTGTGCAACATAAACGTGACTCGACAAGCAGGGTATCTCTTCCTTTTCCATGGCTGGGTCAGTCGCCTGACATGAACCCAATTGAACATGTGTTGCGCCTTCTTGATGATGTGGTAAAAAAGCACCCAAATAAACACACTTCATATAAAGCTTTGGTACAAATGTTGAAAGATGCAGAGAATGAAATATCTCAGGAACACTCATCGAGGCGATGCCTGAGCGAATTACTGAACTGCATAAGGTAACTTAGGGGAAACCAATCAAATACTAAATATGACTTTTTAATCAATTATTGGTTAATCCACATCGTATTACTGACTAGTTAGATTATTGTGCTCTATATAAGAGTGTCTATTTACTTTTGACAAAGCTATGTGTAGAGTACAGGAAATGTTATCCGTGAAGACTAATTTACCTCCGAGTCTGACCTGTCCATCGTATTTCCACAAACAGACTGTCGAAGATATTTCTTCTCACTGATTTAGGGAAAGAGACTGAGTCTGATTATATACCTACTGATGGTTCTCCAGGTACCTGCATGCTTTATTTCGTACAATACGTCACTGATTCTATACTGAAAAGCATATAGACACCTAGAGGGAAAACAGGAACTAAAACCAGTCATTTCTTCATCAGAAACTGAATTCAAAGAAAAAAATTCAAGTTATCGTACAGTAAATGCAAAAAACTTCACTTTTTTCTACGTGAAGGTCAAAATATGATAATTAATTAAAACCCACTCTAATAGACAGAGTTTATTTCCACAACAGTTTCGATGCCCTCTGGAATCCACCCGAAGAGGATGCCAGTGGGCATCGAAACTGTTGTGGAAATAAACTCTGTCTATTAGAGTGAGTTTTAATTATCATATTATCGGACAGTAAAGATGACGTCAAGAAGATGGCGGAATGCCAAATAAGCGAGGAATAATGGAATTAATGGGATAATGGAATTAATGGGATAGTAGAATTAATGGGATAATGGAATTAAACTACAAACGCAGAAATCAAACATGCCAATCTCCCATCAGAACCCTTCAGGATGATACATCCATGCGTTTAAAAACATTCTTTCCATTTAAGAAAGAAAGTACATTTACTTCGTTGAAGTAGAGAAGCTTCAACTAAATCTAGCGTTGATGAGAAGCAGAGGAAGGATAATAAATAACATCTCGCGGAAAAGAGCTCCACCGCCAACACTAGATTAGAAAATGGGTAAAACAAAATCCAGAGACAAAATAAAAAATAAGGAGGTAGAAAATTTAATGGGAAAGACAAGAAACCCGAGTCAAAAAAGAGAGAGAGAGAGAGAGAGAGAGAGAGAGAGAGAGTATTAATGTTTTTATTAATAATATAAAATAGTTAACAGTGTTTTTTGACTTACTTTTGAAAGGTGATCTGTAAAAGCAGGAGGAGGTCGTGATGAATTAAAGAATTATATATATATATATATATATATATAATATATATATTCCTTTGTTCTTAATGAATAATACCTTTTTGAAAATACTGAAAAGGGGTATATATATATATATATATATATATATATATATATATAATTCATTGGTCAACTCTACAAACATTTGGACGGCCGACCAATTTACATCAACTTTTTAAGAACTGAAAAGGGATTTCAATGCGAAATCGAAAAATGTCATCCATTAGAAGTGTTTTACCAGACCAGAAGCAAAAAAATAGACATTTTTCTCTTTATTTTTCATTTTTTAAGTCTAAACGTTTCAGGACATACCTTTCCTCCTCATCAGTCCATATTTGTAACCAAAGATCATTTTATTTTAAATTTAAACTCATTGGTGAAACTAATAAATATGAATCATGACACTGAGGTGATTCTACGTAAGTGAAGTCATATTATTACAATTATAAGACTACGTTGTAGCCACGTTGTAGTACCGCTTCCCATGACATCAGCGAGGTTAATCGACGTTCAGTAGGTGAGTGGGTGATTGTCCTCCGCTTTCAGATAATGCAGTTACCCGCGATTCGGATCCCACGTAAAGTTGCAGGTCACCTTACCTTATAGTTAAACAACAAGAAACATCATTAAAAACAATGAAATCTACAACAACAATAAAGATTAATTAAATTTCTTATTTGCTTCAAAATGTGACTGTATTAATCCCCTTTAAAATTTTAAGCTGTAAACTGTAATTCTGTAGAGTGAAAATGGTACAATTTTTATCTTTTATCTTTTATTATCATCCTCAAATTCGACGGTACGAAAATATTACTAAATCGAAATAATTCACTACGTCATAAACTAAGTTTCTAACAAAAATTCGTGGTCTGGATTTCTTACAAAAACCCAAACATTTAAAAAAAATGAGTATGACTTAATTTCACTTCCTGTCTTCTTTTCCAAATGGACGAAAGGCTTTTTTATCAGGAGCAAATCAGTATTTAAACCAATCAACCAAATCTACCATTATAGATCATTATTATCATTCCACTGAACCATCAATTATCTTACAAGCTTTTTAGTATAACTGATTAATTAAGGAACAACCACGTGACAGATTGTCACTTTACAGAATCATCATATATCCTTTATTAAAAATCTACCTCAGTTTGATAATAAAAACCCACTCTAATAGACAGAGTTTATTTCCACAACAGTTTCGATGCCCACTGGCATCCTCTTCGGTTGGATACAGAAAAAAAAATTCGTTTTTCTGTATCCACCCGAAGAGGATGCCAGTGGGCATCGAAACTGTTGTGGAAATAAACTCTGTCTATTAGAGTGGGTTTTTATTATTATATTTTGACCTTCACGTAGAAAAAAGTGAAGTTTTTTGCATTTACTACCCTCAGTTATTATTCAACCTTATATAAATTATTTTATCAATACGTAAATGATTTTCATTCGCACCAGATGCACGGTACACGGTTCAGATGATTTAATTACAGTAAAAACACACTTTACCTTTTTAAGCTCATTAGGGGCCGGTCATTACAGTTTACAGTTTAAACTATTACAGAGTAATTTATTTACCCCATGAAATAAATATAAAAAATTAATTCAATGATTATTATTTTTGTTGTTGTTGTCGTAAATTTCCTTATTTATGAATAATAATAATAAGATCATAAGAGCATAAGAAGTATAAGTACAGCTCAAAGCCACCAAGGGGTCCTTTCTAGGTTATCCACGTCCAAAATAAGAATCTAACCACTCTAAATATGGACTGTACAAGGAACCCAAGCTACTTACAAGGGTTCCCCTCAAATCGTTCTTAAATCCATGAGATTGTCATCCAAGTTCATGCAAGAACCCCCACCTATTTACAAAGTTTCTATTTTTTGCAAGTCATAAATTGACCTTAATTATATCTCCACCCATTGGTTTGTGTCACTTCAAATGCAAGCAGAAACCTCAGCTTCATTATATGTCCATTCAGTGGATGGTCACTACAAACTAAATTTAACCTTACTAGTGTTTACAAGATTTTGATTAAAAACTAGCTAAAGTCCCTTCTTAAACCTATTCAAAATACTACTATTCACCATCGCAATTGGCAAGTCATTCCAAAAATCAACCACCCTGACACTGAAGAAATATCTACTAAATCTAATCTACGAATCTTCTTCCCAATTTTTTTAATGTGACCCCTAGTTCTACTGCCAGTTTCTAATGAAAATAATTTCTTTACATCTACCTTATCTATACCTGCAAAATTTTGTATAGTTCAATCATGTCACCCCCTAATACACTTTTCAAAGGAGAACATTCCAAATTCCTTTAGTCTATCCTCATAATCTTTACCCCACTCAAGCAGGGACAAGTTTAGTTACTCTACGCTGAACTGGGGAGATGCTCGTATACAATATTCTAGATGTGGCCTAACATATGAATGCCGATGCCGATGATTAATAGGCATCGGCCAAGTCCAAATTTATCCGATTCTCTTACCGATTCTTTGAAATTTTAAAATTTTCATTACAAAACAAAATCTATATTTATAGAAAATTGAACAGACCCCCCAAAAAAAACACTATTTATAATAATTCATACTCATTTCAAAATGTAATTATATAAAAATATTTTACATTCACGAAAAAGGCAAACCTCAACAAGTTAAGATGCCCATAAATTTACATTTTATATAACTAGCTAATCTCCAAATATTATAAGCGATTATAATCTTCCACTCTATATTAATAATAATTCTATATTAAGTTGTACTTTATAATTTATATACGAGTATTAAACCATCTTATTATGTTGACTATATTTTAAGTATTTTAAGGACTGAATCTTTTGTAAGGTTAAGTTATGAATGCGTGTATTTGAAACGTTAGCAATAAACCCAAATTGTATATCCATTTTTTTTATTGAAATTGGCCACCAAGGACTTTAAATTTTAATGAAAAATTTTGTCGTTGTTGACATTGTTGAAGAAAGAAAATACCTTCAACATAAGGAAAAACAATTACTTTAAATATTTGTATTCAATTTATGAAATTAAACTAAAATTATTTTATCATTTTACTGAGTAATAAAACTTTTTAACATCATTTTATGGGGCTTTTCCGTTCTATGGACACCAACGAAGTTAGGTTAGGATAGGTTAGGCTGTGTTAAGCTAGGTTAAGTTAGGTTAGGTTAGGCTATGTTAAGCTAGGTTAAGTTAGGTTAGGTTAGGTTAGGGTTAGGTTAGATTAGGTTAAGTTAGGTTTGGGTTAGGTATGGCCAATAATAATGATAATGTAATGTAATAAATCGTAAAATTTTTGAAGAAACGACAAATATTTTTTGTTTATTTATGTTCAAAGCTGTTAAATTAAATAAATTATATTTCTCCTATTCAAAATTTATTGATTATTAATAAAAAGTTAAAATAAGTTTAAAAAATATTAATTTCTCTCATTTCAATGGTGCCCATACAACGGAAAAGGTCCCATTTTAGGTACGGTTTATGAATAACAAATTCTGGTGTTGTATATTGTGGAGTGAGCTAAGAAAAAGCATTTAAACAAATTTGAAATGTAAAAATATCAAAACTGAAAGTTTTAATATTAGTTTAATAAGTTTCCGTGTTGCTTCAATTTATACAAAAGTTTTCTGTGACGAACTTTATCAAAGACTTTACTAAAAGCTAAATAAATAATATCAATATCTTCCCCTTGGTCTACTTGGTTAGTGACATATTCTAAGAACTCCAGAAGATGTAAATTGAATGTTGTAACTCTAATACTACGTTGTATTCATCCAAATGACTCTGAATGCTATCCTTCATTATTTTCTCAAGAAATTTTCCCACCAAACGATGGCAGACTAACTGGCCTTTAGTTACCTAATTATCTTTTATTTCCTTTCCTAAAAACAGGTATCACAATAGCCCTTTTTCAACCCTCGGGTATTTCTGCATATCGCAATAACCTGTCATATTCAATGCTAATTACTAATTATTTTCAAGATTATATTTTTTTTAGTACAGTACTTACTCTATCTAGCTCAGTCCTATCACAATGGCTACTATTCTCTGTACTAGATCCAATATTTTCTAAGTTATCTAAATTTTCCCAGGGCATTAGACATATCCCTATCATTCTCAATTACTGATTTGGTATTTCCTAAAGAACCAATACTAGCTTTTTTGGATTTTTTTAACTGTTTCTAGCTAAAAATATTTCTGATTAACTTTTCAACTCTTCCTCATTAATCTATTCAACTCATTCCTTATAATATATTTGGAGCTATTTAACGCCCTTCGTAACGACAAAGATTATGTCAAGGAGGGGACGTACAGCTTTACGTGAGATCCGAACCGCGGGTCACTACATCATCTGAACGTGGAGGACGATTACCCACCCATCTACTGAACGTCGCGTAACTTCGTTGATGTTACAGGAAGCGGTATTGCAATATGGTTACAACATATCCTTATAGTGTAGCAATATGGCTTCAGTTAAGTAGAACCACTTCAATCTCGTAATATTTACAGTTTCATCAATGAGTTTAAATTTAAGATAAAATAATCTTTGGTGACAAACGTTTAGACTTTTACAAAATAAAAAAATAGACAAATATTTACAATTTCTTTTTCTTTTTATTCTCCTGTTTACAGTTTGATGAGGATTCCCTAAGGACAAAACATTGAATTATATATATATATATATATATATATATATATATATATATATATATATATATATATATAAATGGAATAAATAATTAAAATACATGTTTACAATCATTGGGAATTATTTGAATGAAATGAAATATTAAATACCTCGATTGATAATATCATTAAAAAGGGGATTCTATTATATTTAAGAGTATACTGAAATAGGCATAGAAAAAGGCTTATATATATATATATATATATATATATATATATATTCACACCTGTTACAAATGATTTTGTATTGAATTAGTCATATTATTTTATGTATTATATAAAAAATTATTTTAGAATTAGCATATAAGGATATTTAAAAATAGTCTTAAATAACATATTTTGCTGAATGCGTTATGTACATACGGTATTTATGCTCAGAGGAGGAGCTAATAATGCAATGGACTTAGAGCATAACAGTTCATAAGACCACTTTCCGCATTGGGGGAATCGAAAGGTAAATTAAGTCTTGAACTTTTTTCATCCTCACTCCCTCTTACATCAGAGTTGGATGATTTCGCTTCCTCAATAGATGCCTCAGGGGATATGGACTTAATAGAGTCAAGGGACCCTTTATAGCTTCCTTCACTGAAAGGAATGCGACGAATGTTACACATTTTTGGCGTGTGGACATATTGCTTATTTGTTTCAGAATTGGAAGAAGATGTAGGTATATTAACGTCTGTGGAGCGACAAGAAGAACAACTAAATACATTTAACTCGCTAGAATTACTTGCCATCCGTAAAGTATTTTCTGGATCTTCATTTAAAGTTCTCCTTAAGTAAGCATAACTTTTTGAGTATGTATTATTACTTTCCTTCGTCTGAGAGTCAAAAGTGGTGGACACAGTTTCCGTACTGTTCGTTGTTTTATCTTTAATGATATTGGAAGAAAAAGCGCTCGATGATGTCTCTGTCCAAGAAAGAGTTTCGTCTTCACTCTCCAAAAACGGTGACGATACTCTGGAAATGGAGGAATCAATGTTGCCATCTTCCGTGCTCAAATTTTCACTGGAAAATGATGTTTGAACAGCTTTACTCGTGTCTCGTAAATTGATATTTTCTTCACTCTTAAATTTAACCTTTTTCGTTTCACTCAATCTCGGTGGTCTTTCGTGTCCCGAAGAAGTCAATATATTTGGCGCAGATTTGGACTCCTTTTCTTTAAGTTTCATGTTCAGAACCTCTTTAAGAGCTTTTTCGACATACTGGAAATTCGGGTCATCTTTCTTAGTCTTGTCCGTGAGCAAATCCAAAGGAGATGAACAAGTACTCCTTGCTGTAGGTTCTTCCCGTTGTTTTTTCATTCGAGACCTTTTATTCTTCATTGACTTACGAGATACAATAACCACTTCTAATTTCTCGTCAGGAGTTGTTACCACGGTGGCAGCGTGACCTGAAACAAATTTAGTTATGAATATTTCATTAAAATATTGCATATAGCAGTGATGATAATAATAATAATAACAATAACAACATTGATGGGGTTGTTTAACCTCCTTTGTAACATTTAAGGTCATATGGCGGAGGGGACCTACAGCTTTACGAACTGAACTACGGGCCGCTATATATCACCTGAACTCAGAGAACTGTCTCCCATCCACCTATTAAATAAACCCAGCGTCGCTCAATCTCGCGGAATATCTAATGAGAAACCGTATTGGGTATACCAAATTAAGTTTTTAATTTCTTTGTTAAGTATTAAGGTAAATTATGCTTGTGAGGTTATAATAACCTGATTAATCTGTCAGGTATAATTTTTTTAACATTTTGTACAATCATCAACAAAAGAGGGTATTTTCTATTAATTCTCACAGCTGAAATACCCCCATCTAAA